>CABFWB010001596.1:0-10415 GCA_902151455.1 Timema bartmani
ATCTTCTCATTCAGACAACTGTGTGATTAGAAAAATTATGTTTTGAGTAATTACGGTTTTTATAAAAAAATATTGGTAGTGTTTAAAAAATACTCTTTCAACATGAATACTTAGAACTTAATCAAAAATGCCTAAAAAAAATGCTAAAAAACCATCCAAAAATAACGCGAACTAAGAAAATATGACGTAAAATTTCAAAATGACAAAAAAGACCCTCTAAACAACGTTTTCACAACCAGAGGATCATGAACAGAATGAGTGTGACATGAGCATTGCCTGTGATATACTAAAAAAAGATGACAATTCATAAAAATCCGGGTTCTAATACTATCTCAAAAGTGACTATCTCAAAAGTGACAGCTGCAGATTACATGTCTTGACGTATGAACACGTGAAAGCAGATCTCTGAAACCTGCATGAAACAATATTTCAGAAATCAGTAAAAAACAATCTTCCCCGAGCAGACATTTTTGCTCCTTTACCTAAAATTTGAGACATTTGCTTAAAAGTCGTAAAAAATGTGAAACAAAATAATAAACATCTTTGCAGAACCATATTGAGAAATAATTAACACTTCTTTTCATCAAATCTATTTTCTATACCTATATTTGGAAAATATATTCGACAATATCTCACAAACTATTGGTTTTATAATAAATACTCACTTTGCTCGTTGGGGGCTCAGCCCCAAAAGAGTTTTCTTTGCGAATGGGTGTAAATTAATTTAATTACAGCGTTGTGTTGAAAGTAACAACTTAGTTACCGGTATTGTATTGGATATACCGCACTGACTTTAAAGTTGCTCCGCCATTTTGAATTTTTTTCGGGGTTAAAATTTTTTTTTTAACTTTTTGGAATTTTCTGGTCGGTTACAGGCTAGACGCTATAAGTTTGCCAAATTTCAAGTTTCTATCTCATCTAAAAGTGGGTAAACATTAATGTCAGTGAGTGAGTCAGCCATGTGGCTTTATAGTAGTATACTGTTTCAAATAAAAGTTTGTTTATTTTCAATATTCCTACAACTTTACAATGGTGAGTTATCTCGTATCTCAGAGAGTTGCGGAGATATGATCACAATTGAATATATGCTTATGTAAAGTACCCTTTAAGCTATTTTCCCGTAAAAATTAAGAGGCGCAATTTTGTTTTTAATGTTAAAAATCGTCTATATACGAATTTTAATCAAAAACATTCGAGCCAATTTTGAAAAAAAAAAGAAGCTTTTTTTCTATTTTCGTTCTTAAATAAACTACCCTTAATTTTAGGATTGGATATCTAACTCCAATAACATATCTGGGGAACCTTATGACAACCCTATCTACCAAGTTTGAGTCTGATGAGACAGACGGAATTGCAAAAACAACTTTTTATGTGTGTGTGTTCAGGGGGTCATGAAACGTCTACATCTATCTAAAAAAAATATTTATTTACGATCAGAATACTTACGCACTCCGAGGGGTCGCGAGAAAATAGTAAAAACTAAGTTTCTAAATTTAAATCATGTGCTGATTTTATCACTCGTTTCAAAAAGTGCACGTTGAATAAACCCTAATACAGAAATCGTCTATTCAAAACCACAGGTCCCTGTAAAAGTTAAAGGGCAATAAATGTTAATTTTACAACGGGGCAGTCAAATATAATTTGTCTTGAACAATCATTTCTCGTTAGAATTAACTCTCGGTTTCAAACTGAAATAGTCACAAACTTCTAGTCGACTTTTCCAATAACCCCCGGAGATAGATTAACTAGGCAACTCATCCAACAGTTCTGTTGACGCGGGTAGTATCACTTCTAAAAGTAAAGTTTTATTCAGAGACGACTGCGATATTTACCAAGTAAACCGGAGACGATGTCGGAAACCAGTAACGAGGAAGTTACACTTAGTCGAGGTGTGTGACTTCCTGGGTTGATTAGACCGTCGGTAGCTTTGTCTCTCCTTCATACCCCTTACTCATTCTCTCTCTCTTTCTCTCTTTTTCTTTTTCACTCTCTATTTCCCTATATATCACACTCCCACTCTCTCTGACTCACTCTCTCATTCTTACTCTATCACACTCTCTCACTCATTCACTCTCTATATCTTTCACTCTACCTCACTTTCACTCTTTCTTTATCCCTCTCACTATCTCTCTCCTGGACATATGCCCCTCTTGCTCCCAGGACAGTGGTTGACTCCCAAGCCTCTAGAGAAAGGTGCTATCCACCCATGTTACGTCACGCTCACGTAATTAGGAACCTACATAATAATAATAACAATAATTGTGCGGACTTCCTCATTGCCGGTCTGGGAACTGTTCCAATCCCACCCCCCACCCCTTTTTTCCCTCGACAGTTTCTCATCATTCGGGTTCGAACCTGGGCTCAGTCAATGGTGGGAAGTTAATAATTGGGACGACTGAGGAGACGAACTACTCGTTAACACGAGAGGCACGAGTTTTTTTACATCCCAAGTTGGGTGACCGCCTCGGACAACGGTTGGTTCGGGCTTTAGGTTGAGAGGGTGTCGCGAGAGTTCGATCAATCGATTATATCGAATATAGCGCAACATTGGATCTTGGCAGGAGTGTCGTGATATCGATGCCTGTTTCGACGCTGAGGGATAATTTTTTTTTCAATATATCTTCCAAATTTTTTTAAACAATAAAACGACAAGTTGATTAAGAGAAAGTGTTTGTGTTCAGTGCTACCTCCGAGTAAAATACAGGGATCAAAGGAAACCTTGAATAAAATGGAAAGAATCGTGTTTCATAAGAAAAATATATTTGTTATCTATATTTTTTATTTACATCAAAGTCACTTTAATTTCTTTTAAAGGTAGTGTCATATTTTAGTACTAATATGCGTGATCAATTTTTTTAATCAGCTTTAAATTAACTTTTAATTAAATCAAATGTTTGAATATGACGCTCAAGTGCGTCCTATAAAATCAAGCTTTGTGCATATTGTCCATGGACATATTAGGTCTGTTTCGCTAACTCGTTAAAAAAAAAAAGTATTTCTTTAGTTTGCGAAATAATTATGTGGCGAATATCTTGGAGCAGAAAGTTTTCTGCTAAGAAACTTCCTTACGGAAGAAACCGGATCCTACTCTGCTCGGTTCGAAAAGCGACTATCAACTAATTCAGGTAGATATTATTTTAATTTCGACGACAAAGTTTGCGAAATAATTATGTGGCGAATATCTTTGAGCTGAAAGTTTTCTGCTAAGAAACTTCCTTACGGAAGAAACCGGATCCTACTCTGCTCGGTTCTAAAAGCGACTATCAACCAATTAAGGTAGATATTATTTTAATTTTGACGACAGCTGGTCAAAAGACACGATCGTTTGAAGTCCAGTTTTCTTCGACGTTCTTGATTACGACATCTACAGGGGATGTTACATTATTAGTTGGATCATATTTTCACAAGGAGCGTTCGTGAAAACATTAAAATAATGAGCTTAGCGATTAATTCAACTGATTTAGAAGATAACAACTGAATCCATCCACGAAGCAATTAAGTAAAACCTCAAGATTCTTACAAAGCAAGTAACATAAAATATAAGCCTGAATATAACAAAAAATTATATAAAAAATAGGTTTAAATCCTGAGAAGAGAAATAAAACCGCCATAGATGAATGTTAACACGAACTAATCCAGGAGAAAAATCACCCAAGGTCACAAAACTACAGGGTTTGTAGTAAATACCGGAGTAAGTACGTTCACGCTTTGTGATTTTCGTGTTAAACTACTGGTTAAGGGTGCCGCCTAGGTAGCCGAGATTTCTCTCTAATCAGATGGTGCGTTTAGGTTAAAAACTTGACAAAACCTCTCTAATGGTACACGAGTTTGTTGTTAAATGTAATGAACACAAAACTATGTTCTATGACCCTATACATATATATAGACGTGTAAACATTTCTGTTGATCATTAAGAGCTAAATGTCCGGGAAACGAAAGGTGACTGCTATAGAAGCGTGGAATGGATCTTTGGGAATATAATGATGTCATTTAATAAAGATTGTATTGTGATTTGTATTTTCATCCTCCCCTGTGTGTTCCCCTACTGCTGGAAAGCTCCTTCCAGGAACGTTATAAGCCCACACGGTTTCTGGCGTTTAGGAGTTTCTGATCGACTGTTCTAGCTGCTAATGACTTTTTTTTATGACATCGGTAACCGTCTTAACAGCGTCCATAAATTCACCGATTGACGTAAGCTATTTACACTCGATGTGAACTTTATTTAATCGACCCTCACAATAAAGATCGATACATCGACAGTTGACACACAAGGAACGAGATAACTTCCTTCCGACGGCGCTAAGGGACGTTATCGGATCGGATAACGTGGATCTCCGGGGAGGGAAGAACCCGTAACCGAGGGACCTGTTGGATGGTTCCCGATCCGGAAAAGGGCGCCGGCACCGTCCGGTTCGCCCTCGACGAAGACTCGAGCACCTCCAAGGACGACAGAGGCGTCGCGGCGCGCTTCCATCCCCGCGACACCCTGATTACACCGTCGGTCCCGGGTTGGCGCGCCCCCTGCCCCTGGTACGACGACGTGGTCTCCAGACACAAGGCGATACTCCCGAGACCCCCTCGGGGTGACAAGTCCCCCGGACATGTCAGTCTTCGGCTCCGTCTGGACGACACGGAGGTGTTCAGACGTTTCAAGATCGACGGCAGCCCTTTCAAGGTCAATAGTAGGGAGCGAGAACGTTTGGGCGGGATTGTTGAGCACGCGGGTTAGGGCGTAACTCTCTTTCTCGTCTGATATGGAGAGGTCAGACCTCAAATCCCGGCCGGGACACCGATATTTATTTTTTATATTTGGTCTTCCGTTCTCCATCCACGCAATTATGGTTACAATTCCTCTAGGGGTGGGTCGAATCCAAATGTTTATTTTACCCATGAATCCCAAATGCGAATATAAGAAAACAGGTTGAACATGAAAGAAAGCGTTTTAACTTTACTACATTAATTAATTAATTAATTAATTAGCTGCTAAAAGAATAAAAATACCATCATCATCATTATCATCATTATTAATATTATTAGCACCGCGTCTTACTACCCGTTCGGGTTATACGCACTTACGCTAATGTGTAATGGTAGGGTGATTGTGAGATGAAATGGAGGACCTACAGTTTAACGTGGGATCCGAACCACGGTGGAGGCCTGGGAATTCCTCACATTCACAAGTTGTGATTAATACACGTCTTGTCAGAGGTGAAGGCAGGGTTTGGCAATCAGATAAATCTGTGTCAGGACCGAGGATTGAACTCCGGACCCTCAGCACAGAAGTCCGACACCTTACCCCTAGACCACCGGGTCACCTAAAAAAATATAAATTAATTCTTAACTTTTTTGTTTTAATCCATCCGTTTTAACATTCATACATTCAGTTAAGTATTTTTTATCACATGTTCATGTTATACGCATATATGATAATTACTCTAATTGAGTAAGGCTGATGAAGGAAGCATTTTAGAGGTAATATACCGGTATTTACGTGGAGGGAGAGTGGGAAACTATTTAGGAAACACGACCCTCAACAGACCCGACCGTGATTAGAACCCCAAATCACCCCTGTCTTCAGCAGGCACGAGAGTTACGCCACAGACCGGCCATTGAAGAGGGTTAGGTGGTATCTAAACAAAAACCGCCATTAGCTACTGAAGAAGCAAGGGACCAAATACACCTCAGATAAGATTTTGAAAAATTTAAATTATTTCATTGGTCTTTGATCAAACTACATTTTATTGTGTATATTTCTAGAATCTTCAATAACTCTTGTTTCACCTGCAGGCCATTTGACTATAATTTGTTGTGCTCTCATTTTAATAGTACTTAAAACTTAAAACCTTAGAATTTAATTTAATTTACACCGAGCAATAAGCTTTATACCCGCTTATGTGGCCGCATGGTCTAAGGCGCTTCTATCGCTGTAGACCTGACCTGAGGTTCAAGTCTAGGTCAGATGTATTGAGGGAGATTTAAAAAAAATTGTTTTCCACTCTACATCTACGTAAATGCGGGTACACTTCCTCTAAATATAACCTTCCTAATCCCTAAAACCCTTAGCGTAATTAGTACTAAGTGTACAAACCGAAAGGGTAGTAAGACACGGTGCTAATAATAATAATAATAATAATAATAATAATAATAATAATAATAATAATAAAAATAAAAATATCGTAACTATACTTAGTTTTTTTAAGTGTTTGACACCATATTAAAATGTTCTATTATCGTGATACTTATATATTATAAAACACTTTTCAAGTTGTTATTATTATTTTAATCTGTGTCCTTCGAATGGTCTCATATTTTATAAACCAGTAATTAATAAAAAAAAAATCTGACGGTATCTTACTTAGTATAGAATAACAACGTTACTACACTATTATTAATTAAATACGAAAGGTGGAGCTTGTGGGGGGGAGGTATAAATCATTATAACTACGGGAATCAGCCATAACTGAATCATATTCGAATAAATTTAAAAATTGACACCTGGACACGGGGCATCAAACTCGGGACCTTTGTCTTTGGCACACGTCCATCACAGACTCTGCCTAAATAATGACTAAAGAATTACCCTGAGCACGGGATGATCCCTGGATAGCTTAATGGTAGAGCATTGGCGCGGTAAACAAAAGGTCCCGGCTTCTATTCCTGTGTCAAGATGTTATTTTTAAATTTTTAGAACATTTTCTTGCTCAAGTTTGAGTTTTTTTTTTTGCAATTTTTTTTAAAGTCATTTTTATTTACCGATTTTTAATAACGAAATACAACATTTTAATAAGAGAAATACAATAATTATTGTATTTTCCACAAATCAGGGTATCTGTGTATAGTTCATAGTAGCTGATTATTTCCACACACGTCTATCACAGACTCCACCTTAAAAATATGGGTTGAGAATGACCCTAGGTAAGGTACGATCCCTGGACGGCTCATTGACAGGCTATGACAAGGGAGCCGGCTTCAATTCTCTGGTATCCAGTTGTGGTTTTTTTCAAATCGACTAATACGACATTTCCCTCGACTGATTATTCCTGCTCCGGGTAATTTTAACGTTGTCATGTTGTAGAACCTGACCCAGTTGGACGTGAGTGAGAACAGTATAGAGACCTTAGACTTGACCGCCCTGGGCAAGTTGGAGTCGGTGCAGTGCTCCAAGAACAAGCTGTCGGAACTCTCCCTGAACGGCAAGTCCCTGGTCTCGCTCATCGCCGGAAACAACAGTGAGTATCTTTTCCCGGTTCCCCCCCACAAAAAGGGTCCGGCCAATGTTGGGCGACTGGATGCCCTTTGAAACTATTTAGAGCGCTTCTCCTCTGGATATTAAAAAGGAAAAAATACAGTAGAACTTTTTTAAATTTGATTTGAAGTCCAAGAGATTTCTAAAAAAAAATCTAAATATTCGAATTAACTATTTTCATGAGTATCTAGGCAGTTGATACTCAAATCAATGACCTTAAAAAATACTACATATAAACACACCCACATTTTATATAAATAAAACACACAAACACAATAAATACATACATTTAAAAAAACAAGAAAAACTCAAACACAAAATACAAAAACTTAAGAAAATTATCATATGAAAAATTGCAGACTCAAATCATAGTTTATTAAAGTCAAGCCAACACATCCCCTATATTATGGCAACCCGCTCGCCGCTGGTGCAGAATTCCCCGACTTCTCATTTACAGCCTAACTGCAACTATATTCGACATTCTCGGCATATGGGGCGGAGGGTGAGGGGGGGCGTAGTTAATAAAGATAGTTAAGTTAGGGTTGAGATAATCCACACTGTATAGGCTTCGAATTATCAGAATATTTTCTTCTCAAATTCGAATTAAGTGTCATTTGTTATCATTCATTTAAATAAAAATGTCATGAGGAATCGTGATGAGCTAGAATTATCCACTTTTTTTTAAAAACTATTCAATGTTGAATTAGCCAGATCCTTCTCTAATACACACACATACCTAAGAAATTGTGCATATATATATATACACACATATACACCTAATAAGCAACAACTCCGTATTTAATCCATCCTCACTAACTTTCTCCACACTTCCCTATCCTTGCATACTCCCTTCTCTTTAACAACATCCATACACTGAGTCCTACATGCTCTTTTATTATTAAAACTATTAATGTTTCTCTTTTTCACATATTCATCTACAACATTTAGCCACGTCTTACATGGCCTACCCCTTCCTTTTGATCCACACACACTCTACCTTCATATATTTGCTTTACCACTCGATACACACTTATCCTCTCCAAACCAACGTAAGGCACTTCTTTTACATTGACCTATTGGATTACCTTTCAAATCGCACTCCTTTACAAATGCGGACGCACTTCCTCTAAATTCAACCTTCCTAATCCCTAACACATTGGTGTAGTTAGTACGCGGTGACAACCCCCCACCCCACCCCACCCCGAACAGATCTATACACCTGATACCTCCAGAAGAGAGAGAGAACAAATTAAATAATTTACCAACGCTATTTGGATGCTACGAATATAAAATGTACACACTTATATTGTCTATCATTACTGGCAGAATTAAAACATTGGCAGCGGTGGGATTCGAACCCACGCCTCCGGAGAGACTGGTGCCTTAAACCAGCGCCTTAGACCGCTCGGCCACGCTACCATATACTAATTGCTATGTAAGCCTCATATTAGTGAAAAGTATAAAATATATAATATGTTTGATTTTCTTACAAACGCGTGTTAGGATCGTTTTTCAGAAAATGAAAACATATTTTCCAGTCAACAATGGTAACAATTGACTACATTATCATTATTTTATAGATATTGATAACATATATCAAATGTGATAGCTACAGATCAAATGACTTGACGTATAAACACTTGAAAGTAGCTTAGATCTAGCTGTCAGATATGTCCATTCGTAAGTAAATTGGGGTAAACAGATTGAACAATCTCATTTCTCGTTGACGGGAAATATCGACCCACTACATTGGAGTGTGGTTTATTTATAGTCTCTCTCTCTCTAAGAAAATGTGGGCACATTTCCTCGATGTTAAACAGTTATAAAAGATACATTTAAAAAAATATCGAAATTGTTTCTAAAAATTTGAATGACGATATTTATAGAACGCTTAAACTGTTTATTGATGGTTGAGTCTCAACATAGTTATAAGGACTCAACAACCAGACCCCAGACCGTTAACATTAATTTCTTGTCTGCTATGTTGTTGACCACGGTGGTCTTGGGGTAGAATGCTCGCCTCAGGACCTGATGTTCTTGGGTTCAAATCCAGCCGAGATCGATGGATGTTTCTTGAGCGATAAAAATCCGTAGCACAACTTCCTTCGGAGGGGAAGTACGTCAGTTCCTTTGTCAATTATGGAATGTAAAAAACCCTGGGAGGTATGTGGAAATACCTTTACCGCCAAAATTGGTAGGCCTTTTCATTCTCGCTCATAGAAATTCTCGTGTACTGATATAATCAGTCGGTTCAAAACGTGCACGTTAAATACCTCAAATAAACGAAATATAAAATAAATACATGTCTAATTTATTTCTATTTCCACTTTGCTCATAATTTTTTTTCCAATAAAATAAAAATTCCTTACAAATTAAATAAAAAAACTAATCTAAAAGCCACAATTTTAAGAATGTATATATTTAAATACGGTACCAAAGCACACCAGGGCCACTTAGTAGGGAAATATACTACTTTAAGTTTGAATTTAAAGGAAATGTACCCGAATTTACATGGAGGGAAAGTGAGAAACCATTTAGGGAAAACCACTTCCATTACACCCGACCGGGAATCGAGCCTCGATACCCTCATAATCGGCAGCCCAGTCTAATGCGGTAGTGAGGTTTTTAGAGCATTCTTACTATAAGAGTATGGATTGGGAGGGTAGCTTAGAAGAAGTGCACACGCATTAACTTGGAGAGGAGATATAAAAAGCACAGTCCAATGTAGTGGGTCTATATTTCTCCTCACTAGAAAATGAGTACCTACTATATGTGCAGCCAAACTTACACATCCTGCAGCTAGAAATATTACTAGATATACAGTAGTCCCATGGCTTCTTTGGTGCTGAGTGACAGCTCACAGCTGACAGCTGACGGCTTTGAAAAGCTACCAGACCAAATTATGTATCCCTACGCTGAACCATATGATCTGCAAAAAAACATGTGTTTAGCAGCTGTCACTTCTGACAGTCAACATTTAGGTATATACCTAAATGTTGACTGTCAGAAGTCAGCTGTGAACTGTCAGTCAGCACCAAAGAAGCCATGGGGCTAGTGTACTTTCATGGGTTGTATCCATACGCCAAGTCATGTGCTTTGCCGTGAAAATGATATATGTCAGCTACCGGTTGGACAACTGCTCAGGAATGAATTGAAATGTTTTTTTTTT
>CABFWB010001596.1:11445-36486 GCA_902151455.1 Timema bartmani
TAATCATAGAACCCGATTGCAGCGCCACCTACCGGGTCCAATTGTGAATCTAAACCATCCACAGACCCACTCAAACACACACAAACAATTTCATAAAAATCGGTCCAGCCGTTTAGGAGGAGTTCAGTGACATACACACGTACAGAAGAATTATATATATTAAGATAAGTTAAAATGTGTGTGTTCATATTAAACTATCTCATTCTTTAATAGCAATTGAACCCGCTTCTATGGCCGCATGGTCTAAGGCGCTACTCTCATGTTAAGACTAGATTGCCGATGACGGGGAGATCGAGGTTCGAATATCAGTCGGGTGTATTGAGGGTGGTTTTTCCCAAAATGGTTTTCCACTCTCCCTTCATGAAAATGCGGGTACACTTCCTCTAAATGTAACCTTCCTAAACTCTAAAACCATTAGTTTGATAAGAACATAAGCGTATAACCCGAACGGGTAGTAAGACGCGGTGTTATCCAATCGAGGTTATTTTGGCCTCAATCAAATACTCTTTGAAAGTACTCGATATATTTGCGAGTTTAGAAGAATCTAAGATCTAATTTTAATGACGATATAGTTTCCTTACGCGATCGACCAGTTGCCAACCTCTGCCATAATATTACCCGCTTCAGTGGCTGAACGGTCTAAGGCGTGACTCTCGTGTTAGACCGTCCTGCTGAAGACGGGGATATTGGGGTTCGAATCCAGGTTGGGTCTACTGAGGGTTAGTTTCCCACTCCTCCACACATGTAGATGAAGTATGTGGGGGAAAAAATTCAAAGGAGGCCAAGAAAGAGACGTGAGGAACAGATAACAGAAAGTGTGCAAGTGAGAGGAGAAGAATGTAAGACATTAGAGGAGGAAGAATGGTGGAGATGGAGGTATTTTACTAAACTGACCCAGCCACAGGCTGGAAACATTTGATGATGATGGTCTCCCACTCTCCTTCCATGCAAATGCTGGTAGTTTGCCTCTAAAATGGTTCCTCCCTCATGCCCGCCTCATTAGAGCAATTATCATATGTGAGTACAACCTGAACAGGTATAAAGACGCGGTGATATCAAATAAATAAAAGATACAGCGCATATAGACGAGTCTTTTTTTACCCCCCGACAGTAACGAACTGGAGACCCTGCCCGAATGGACGGCCGGCTGTACCCGTCTGGGGGCCCTGTTCGCCACCCACAACAAACTGCGGACCTTGCCAGCTCACCTCTTCTGTAGCGAGCTGAGCTGCCTGCAGACCCTGCAGTTGAGTTACAACCAGCTGGGCTCCCTGCCTGCAGTTCTCAGACATATCCCCCTGCAGGAACTGTTCCTGCAGAGCAACAACCTCACCACTCTGCCACACAACTTCTTCACCGCCTCGACCAGGTACTATCAGTGTTCCAATCTCGACAGTTCTTGAAGAGTGGTCCAGAGCAGAGGTACATACACTTTTTAGCCTATGTCATAGTTAACCGTGAGCTAAAGTAGCCCCATGGCTTCTTTGGTGCTGACTGATAGCTCACAGCTGACAGCTGACGGCTTTGAAAAGCTACCAGACCAAATTATGTATCCCTACGCCGAACCATATGATCTGCAAAAAACATGTGTTTAACAGCTGTCACTTCTGACAGTCAACATTTAGGTATATACCTAAATGTTGACTGTCAGAAGTCAGCTGTGAACTGTCAGTCAGCACCAAAGAAGCCATGGGGCTACTGTAGATACAGGTTGATCCAAAAGTCACGCAACCCAAAGAAAAAACTTATATTTTGTGCCATCAATTTGGCATATTGTTGATTTATTCCTCGATAAGTGTCCTTCACCCCATGTGTCCTACATCCTCGATAAGTGTCCTTCACCCCATGTGTCCTATATCCTCGATAAGTGTCCTTCACCCCATGTGTCCTACATCCTCGATAAGTGTCCTTCACCCCATGTGTCCTACATCCTCGAATAAGTGTCCTCTATGCCTCGCGTCTCTGCTCTTAGGATGAGGGTCCTCAACCTGTCCAACAACAGACTGTGTGAGCTGCCGGCCGAGTGCGAGGGGTTGAGAGGTCACCTCCTGGAGAAGATCTACCTGACGGGAAACTGTCTGTCGGACAACGCCATGGACGTCCTGGGCAGGCTTACCAACCTGCACACTCTGCACGCAGCCTACAACTGCATTACCACGTTACCTGAGAGGTTGGTATGACCGCGCGAGTATCGCAGACACCCCTCCACCCCATTTTCACACAAAAACCAGACATGCATAAAAAATTATTAACAAGAGTGTAGCGAGGTCCTGTATTCACTTGACCATCTGGCATTCCCTCTGTCTGGATGTTAGTTGCGCAATACTATAGCCAAACACCCTTTGTTTAGCCTATAAGGTACCAAGCTTACCTTGCATTATTCCACTATGGCACAGCTTATAAGATAGGACCATAGTTCAATCAGTCGAGGTAGGACTGCTAATAAGGTCATAGTGTAATCAGTCAAGGTAAGACTGCTACTTTTCAGCGTAGTCGGCTTAGGTTCAAAGAATAACCCTGTCAAATTCGGTTAAAATGGTTCACTTTCTCTGTAGCAATATTTTTTTTTATTTTTGCAAAAAAAAAAGTTTTGCTATAAAAACGTTAAAAATACTAGCCTTTAACATCCCCCCACCTTAAGATCCCCCCCGTTATAGCGTGTCCTGACTGTGATTGATGTCCTCTCAGCTGTATCGCGGTGTGGAAGGACCTGGAGGAACTTCTGTTATCTGGTAACAAGCTCCAACACCTGCCAGACAACATCATCCACCTGAGACACCTGAGGGTGCTACGGGTACATTCCAACAGACTGCAGTCCAGTCCGTGTTTCGCCAAGATGGCGTCACTCAAGGTACCTTTTCACTTGTTGATGTTTTTTTTTTTTTACCTTTTATTTGGTGCAGTTATGGCTATAACATTCAAACAAAAATCTTAAATTATAAAATTATTCTAAAAATAGTCTTATATTGTTACAAAATTAGTTTTTGATCTTGAACTAGGTATCTAGTGTTATTGTAAACGTATTGTTATTAAAAATCACCTACAACTCAGGTTATTTGGTTTATTAATGCACATGTAATAACAGCAGGAACTTTCTATGAGGTAGGACTTTTAATGTTGACCCTCAGAACGTATTCACATTTCTACATGGACTGGTGTGTTGTTTACTATTAATTGTGGTATTTTCCGCTGGCGTGCTCCAAGATGTCGAGGTGTGTAGTGCTGCGCGCCTAACTCCTATGCAACTTGTTGTACACGCATGCTTGAACAGCTTTGCTCTCCCAGCACTATACGCCGAAACTTTAAACACAATTTAATGGTATCAACATAGTTTTCTGGATGTAAGTGTTTGGGGATTTTGTATTACTTTTGGTTCAAACAAGCTATATGTGCAGTTTGGGCGTTGCGTTTCCAAACACCCTCTATGTATATAGAATATAATTTTTTTTAGTAGAAAAATCAAAATATCATGTACATTATAACATCTAAATATAAAGTTTAGACGAAACTAATCAAATGTGTAGCATCATTATTTTTACACTATAGATTGAAAATATTTCCAAACGCTCTGCAAAATATCAAATTGTGGTGTATTTGTGTGTTCAGGTGTTGGATCTGGCCCACAATCGTCTGGACAGGATAAATCTGGCAACACTGGTTCCTCAACAACTCCAGTTCCTGGACCTCTCCTGCAATTCCAGACTTTATGTCGACCCCAGGCAGTTCCAAGTCTACAGGTAACAGGGGTGGAGCTAAGCTTTTTCAGCATTATTGTGGATTCACACGTTCGCCAAGAAACAAGAGCAGAAACGTAATCACGTAACGAGCTCTAAGCCAATCACAAGATTTGAGCCTCAATGGCGTTGTCCGCTCGGGCGCGACTTGAAATAACTTCAGCTTTCCTTTTTCTGTTCTACAAAATCAGCTTGGGGAGACCCAATCAGTTGCGCAAGCGCCTACAAAACAAGATACTAGCGGACAGCTGCATCTACAGTTGTGTTAAAATAACTCATTAAATGGAAAGTGTGTGAATCATTACTATTTTTATTTATTTATTTCACAACACGACAAGATAATTTGAAAGCATCCATTGTGATATTTATTTTAAAGATCTATCTATCCAGTAGAAAATAAAACATCAGTAATTAGCTGTTTATAGTTTGTGTTGCAAAGTATTATGGTTGTCATATGTTTCGTGAATTGATTCACTACTCGAGCAGATTCTGTTCTCTTATTTTAGGTGAACGTGTGAATCAAGCTTTACACACCTGTCTGATTGGTATACTTCATTTTATACTAATCGTGTTATCTGCCGCAGTCATATAAGATACCATATTATCAATGCCTATAAAATAACACTAATAATATGGTAAAATGATATTAGTGTTTACCGCAGACAAATATTAATTAAATAGCCAAGCTATTATATTTGATAATTACGGTTATAGTCACATCTAGATTTAATTTTTTTTAAATTGAAAGATTACACCTGGACACGGGAATCAAGCTCAGGACTTTTGTCTTAGTACGTCAATGCTCTAACCACTGACCTATCCAGAAATCGTCCCGTGCCCAGGGCACAGAGAAGGATATAACAGATCCCCAGCCGCTAGGTTAAACGTGTTGCGCTCCTTTTNGCCCAGGGTCATTCTTCACTCATATTTTAAAGCAGAGTCTATGATGGACGTGTGGAAACTGTCGGCTACAAATGTGTTTTTTTATTAAGATCACGAGCTATCAGATAACGCAGCCACCTTCGACTCGATAGTTGGCTTAATGCTGCCACTTCCTGGATAGCTCAGTGGTTAGAGCATTGGCGTACTAAGCCAAAGGTCCCTGGTTCGATTCCCATGTCCAGGTGTCATTTTTCAATTTTCAGAATATATTATCTAGATGTTGTAAATCCTCACTAAAAGCATAAATAATAGCTTTGGCTATTTGATTCATAAATTCAGTAAGGGTTTGTATCACACCTTAGCTTAGTCGGTAGTGTATATTTCTAACCAGCTGAGAGTCCTGGGTTCGATTCCCGGCAAGTTTGAAAAATATATCGGTGGTTAAATGTGGGTTTACCCTTTCGCAGTGATGAATTGACAGTCGGGAAACTGGGTGTTGTGTGTGTTCTAGATTTAAGTTAGTTTGTAAGTCCTGTACTGATATAATCAGTTGGTTCATAAAGTGCACGTTAATACATTAAGTAAGCAACCTATAGGCAGTACTCTAGACCTTTAAAAAAAATTCCAAATTTGGTTTGTAAACGTTGTATCTTATATCTGCTCGAATCTCAAATATATTTAATTATTCGAGGATTAAAGAAAAATTCTGTATAGCTTCAACATTTGCTTGACTGGTTTTGCCCAAACTGAAGAGTATTTAAAAAAAAAGTATAACTCTACTTTCCCAGAGCCCACCGCCCCATGAGCCTGGTGGATGTGTCTGGCCAGAACAGGACGTGCCTCCCTTCCACCCCTTACCACGAGGAAGGAGGGGAACTGGAGCCGCCATGGAAGGTCGGATTCTCGGAGACCGCCGGACTGCGGGAAAAGTAAATATGAACTCCTCAAGACACTTTACACGCTCGGTCACCAGTCAATAGTTCTAGAACTATCAATAGTTCCCTTGCATCAGTGGTCAAATGGGCCAAACCATCACTTTAGCAATAGACTGGACTGCTGATGATGGAGAAGTCGGGGTTCGAATCCCGGTCAGGTGTACTGAGGAGGGTTATGTCTACATG
This sequence comes from Timema bartmani, assembly GCA_902151455.1. NCBI lineage: Eukaryota > Metazoa > Arthropoda > Insecta > Phasmatodea > Timematidae > Timema > Timema bartmani. The sequence goes on from CABFWB010001596.1 coordinate 17,183, forward strand.
GTTTTACATTTTCCCTCCATGTGAATACAGGTACACTTCTTCTAAATTCAATCTTATTCATCTCTATCCCATTAGGATAATGTATAACCAGACAGTGTAGAAACACTGTACAGTGATGTAAAGTAAATGATAGTGAAGGAAGCCAACCTCAAAGCAGGCCCGGCCATACAACAATTGGCGCCCGGGGCGAGACACATGTAATGTACCCCCTCCCCATTTTTATACTTTTCCCTTTGTGTATATATCGTTTAGATAGCGGGAAAAAATGCAGTTTAAGCAAAAATAATATATTTAAACACATATGTTTGGTATTCATACAAGCACAATTCAATAACAACGTAATACAGAATCACGCTTTGTTCCCCCGGCCAAACGCTGTTTTTCGTTTAGAGTAACTTGCTTTACGTGGTTTCACCTGGGCAAATTTTTGTCACAGTTGAAGAAAGGTTAAGCTTGCGGACTATGTCATTATCTGTGGATAATATTGCTAACGATGACAGCCTTTCCTTGGTCATAGTAGATCTAAAATAAGTCTTGATCAGTTTTAACTTTGCCCACTAGAAACTGTCACTGGCATGGTCAGAAACATACGAGGTGACACTTAGATGTTCGGGAAAGTATTGCTCATATTTGTTTTTTCTAATTATTGTAAAACTTTTTTTTTTTGGAGATGGAGACTTTTCCATGTCTGAAAGGATATGTTTTAATTCTTCCTAGAGTTCCAAGCCGTTAATATCCGAATTACTTCCATCGGTGAGTGCATTTTGCAGGTTCATTCACTGATCCAATAGAACTTTTTCATCTTCAAGGGAATTAGCATCATCACATTGTGGTTGACACAATTCAAACAAAAAGCCCCAAATATTTTTGTCATCTTTTAAGTTCCTCAAACCGTTGCTTCAGTGATCTTCTGGGGGTAGCATTTTCTGACTCATCGTGACCTTCATAATTATTCGAACTGTCTTTTCGTGTCGGATCTGCAAGGAAGGATCAGCTCCAAATTGTTCTAAGAGTTATTTCGCAATAAGAGTAGCATTTTCATAGCCAACCTGTCTATATGAAGAGACATATTTTACACAATTCTGAATTAAAAAAGTAGCACTAACAATATATATTGCTGGACTTTGCGCCGCCTTACTCGCAATGTGTACTTAATACAAAATATCATACAATACAACCAGATAAATCAAGAATTCAAATTTCATCAACTGATCAACTAAGGAGTGTGCCTCATATCTCAGACCAGCATCTGCCAAATTAGATTCAATAATTTCCATTAAAGCATCACAAACATCCTTTAGCGGATATCCAATAGTCTTAACACTATCAATCCTGCTTTCCCAATGAGTAGCACTTAATGGCTTCACAGTGAGACTGGAGACATTTTTATTCAATATTTCTTGACGTTGAACAGATGCTGAGAACAACATAGATTCTCTGAAGAACACCAAGAAGTGTGATGGATATTCTTGATGACGAGGCGGCATCTAAAAACACTAAACTCAATTAATGACACCCGCAAGGTATAAAAGAAGATCTCGAACTCATTTTGAAGAATCCTAGCTTGAACACCATTGTTTTATACCCCTCATGTTGGCACCATTATTGTATCTGTTACCCATAATCCTCTAGTCTTAAACCATTTTCAGCCAATGTTCTTAACAAGTTTACTACCCATCCTATCACTGGCATTCCTAGATTCCGAAAAGTATTCTTTAAGACTAAGTAATGAACATATAAGGAAGGAAAGAGCATAATATATTCTCACTTGCTTAGGGCACACTGCTCGCCCCGCCCTAAGGCCGGCCCTGTCTGAAAGGATAGTTAGTGTAAACCTAGATACAGTAGCCCCATGGCTTCTTTGGTGCTGACTGACAGCTCACAGCTGACTGCTTTGAAAAGCTACCAGACCAAATTATGTATCCCTACGCCAAACCAAATGATCTGCAAAAAACATGTGTTTAGCAGCTGTCACTTCTGACAAGTCAACATTTAGGTATATACTTAAATGTTGACTGTCAGAAGTCAGCTGTGAACTGTCAGTCAGCACCAAAGAAGTCATGGGGCTACTGTACCTAAATGTTGACTGTCAGAAGTCAGCTGTGAACTGTCAGTCAGCACCAAAGAAGTCATGGGGCTACTGTAGAAACAAACACACTTCTCTCTTTATTTCTTATTATTTACACTTTTACACTTCCCACTTCTTCACAGGATTACACTAACTACCCTTTAAGGTTGGCTTCCTTCACTATCACTTAATTTACATCACTGTACAGTGATCCTACACTGTCTTATCATACATTTACAAGCCACTAGGCAATAATCCATTTTATTAACACTAAGGTAATTAGTATAAATACGTTCAACCTGAACAAGTAGCTAAAAATAAAAACTGATAAAATACTTTAAAAAATATTATTTGTTTCAATTTGTGCACAACTTTTTCTGCCATGAAGAATAGAAATAGGCCTAAAGGAAGAACACTTTTACATCTGTGCAATGAATTATACCTACATTTGTATATTTTACTTTCTTGCAACACCTCAGAGAAAGAAAGTGTTGTGATTGTCGAAAAAGTGTGAGTTTGAGATTTTGATGGATGTTGAAGTTTCATAGAAATCATTTTAATTATCGGGCTAAAACTTGGTATATATAATTTTCATAAGGTTCCCCAGGAATTTTTTTTTTTTTTGTAATTATTGATTCAACCATAAAATTAAGGTTAGTTTCCTTAAGGGTGAAAAGAGAAAAAAAATCGATTTCCTCAAAATTCGCTCTCAATGATTTTGATTAAAATTTGTTGTAGAACTCTTAAGGACGTGAAACTTTTATGTGAAAGAATATTTAATAAAAAATAATATTTTCCGAGTTATAGGCAAACACATTTTTTAAATAAAGCTTTAGAAATGGGGAGTTGAAAATGTACAAAAACCAATATGTTTCTGTAACAGTGTCTATTATTGCATGTATTCTCTTTAGTGAACTGAGATGTTATTTTTTTCCCAATTTGTTTATGTAACAATGTATATTATCTAGTTTCACATATCTTATAAGTTAAAAGTATAATTTAGATAAATAAGAAAGAATGTTTGTGCGGTGTAACGCACAATTTATTTCTTCTTTCCTAAGGTGAGCCTTCTTCAACTATTTCATCTCGTATTCTCATCAATGTCCATGTTTTATAATGTCACACACTCTTTGTACCCACCACCAGACTGTACATCACACAATTCATGTTTTATGACATCACACACTCTCTGTCCATCACACAGTCCATGTTTTATGACGTCACACAATCTCTGTACATCACACAGTTAATGTTTTATGACATCACACACTATCTGTACATCACACAGTCCATGTTTTATAACGTCACACACTCTCTGTACCCACCACCAGACTGTACATCACACAGTCCATGTTTTATGACACCACACACTCTCTGTATCCACCAGACTGTACATCACACAGTCCATGTTTTATGACATCACACACTATCTGTATCCACCAGACTGTACATCACACAGTCCATGTTTTATGACATCACACACTATCTGTACATCACACAGTCCATGTTTTATAATGTCACACACTCTCTGTATCCACCAGACTGTACATCACACAGTCCATGTTTTATGACATCACACACTATCTGTACATCACACAGTCCATGTTTTATAATGTCACACTCTCTCTGTATCCACCAGACTGTACATCACACAGTCCATGTTTTATGACATCACACACTCTCTGTATCCACCAGACTGTACATCACACAGTCCATGTTTTATGACATCACACACTCTCTGTACATCACACAGTCCATGTTTTATGACATCACACACTCTCTGTATCCACCAGACTGTACATCACACAGATCCGTCTGCCAGCGTTCTGCAACACAGAGGGACTGTTCGGAATGTTCGACGGAGGTAACAACAACGAGGTGCCGGATGTCCTGGTGAGGGCCGTACCCCGCATCCTGCTGGAAGAAAGGACTGTCAAGGAGACCGCCAGCGAGTACATGAAGTACACCATGCTGTCAGCTCACAGGTACAAGACTCATTTGACGAGTGGCGAGAGCGCTTAAACTTGATTCGCACGTCAGCCAAAAATGTACGTTGAGCCATGATGCTTTGCAACACAAACTGGAAACAGTCTTAACTTAACTCTCCTTCCTTCCTTATCAATTATTACATTACTTTACAGTGTTTCCAAATTGTTTTTATACTTTATGAGTTTGGTCAGATCCATTATTTTGCAAATCCACATCTCCAATTTACCTTCGAATCCAAATCTAGAATAAAATTATAAACTTAAGAGGAAATATAATAGAATAATAGAAAATACAAAAATAGTAACTAAATGTTAAGGTTATTTCCTTATAGCATTCATACATCCAGTTAAATTACTGGTCTGGGGTCTGGTTGTTGAGTTCTTCCTATAATTATTATAATTGGTTTTGAACTGCTAATTGAATCTTCAATCAAAGATTTTCTTGAATCCTTGAGTCTCGAATATCCTGAAGGATCTGAGGATTCCATCCCTATTTATAAGTTAATAGACAACTTAACGTCGGCTAAGGTCATCCTCACCCTTGTACTTGCCCTGCCAGGGAGTTGAAGGAGAAAGGTCAGAAGTACGGGGTGTGCGGGACGCTGTGTCACATCTGCCGCACCAAGCCCACGTCCGCCCAGAAACAACTACCTTCCAGGCAGCCAGCGGTACGTCCTGCGCGTGGCCAGTGTCGGCGAGGCTCGGGCGGTCATCTGCCGGCGCAACGGACCGGTAACTCTGTCCCGCGTCACCGGCAACACCGCCTCGCAGAATGTAAGAGAACATTTCGGATACTGATACAGACTCTTTAAAAAGAGACAAGGATTCGTAGAACTTGGATTGAATCCGTTCCGGTGGACGTATGGTCTAAAGGCGTCACTAGGATTGCTGATGACGAGGGATATCGAGGTTCGAATCTTGGTCAGGTGTATTGAGGGTGGATAGGTTTATACTCTTTAACAACACAAATGTGGGTGCACTTCCTCTAAATTCAACCTTCCTCATCCCTAACACATTAGCGGGATTAGGACATATACATGTAACCTGAACTGGGAACGGTGCTAAACTAAAATAAAAATAAAGTGTATCTTGATTTTTTCTTTGTCCAATGGAAGCAGTGTATGAACTGTGTTGGTCTTCTTTTTTTTTTATCACCGTGTCTTACTACCTGTTCAGGTTATACTCATATATAATTACTCTAATGGGGCAGGGATGAGGAAGGAAGCATTTTGGAGGTAATATACCCACATTTGCGTGGAAGAAGAGTGGGAAACAATATACGAAAAAACCACCTTCATTAGACCTGACCGAGATTCAAACCGCGATCTCCACATCATTATCGGGCCAGTCTTAACATGAGAATGACGCCTTAGACCGCTCGACCACTGAAACGGGTCCCTTTTCGTTGTTAAATCAATTTCGTGTTTGTTCGGTCCCTTTTATTTGTTTTCATCCCTCTTTCCTGTACCTTCATCCATTTATAACAAAACAAATCTCAAAACGCGAAAAGACGTTTTCCTTAATATAGAATTTGTTTATGAATAAAGAAGGTAGAATTTAGAAGAAATGTACCCGCTATTGCATAGAGAGTGGGGAACCGTTTAGAGAAAACCACCCTCATCAATCTGCTCGTCAACGGCAGTCCAGTTTAATTTAAGAAGGACATGTTATGGACCATGTGATCACCGATGGGGGTAGTATGTTTAGTTTGTATACTTAAGTTCAAATAGATTGAAAAATGACACCTGGTCACAGGTATCGAACTCGGGACCGTTGGCTTAGTACGCCACTGCTATACCACTGAGCTATCCAGAGATTGTCCCGAGGTAAAAATCATTATTCACTCTTTTTTTAAGGCAGAATCTGTTACGGACATGTGAATAGCATCGGCTACTAAGAGCTGTCATTGATACCACAGCCACCCGCGACTCGGTTGTGGCTTTAGGTTACTAATAGCACAAGCGAATCAAGACGTCCATCACGGACTCTGCCATAAAATATGAGTGAAGAATGCTCTTGAGCACAGGACAATGGAATGACTCATAATGTTGTTTTTATTCCAGAACCTGAACCGGAGCCAGATCGGATGCAGTTCCAGGTTCCCACTCGTCATCCCAGACCCCCAGATCACGGAGGTGACCCTTGAAGATCATGACGAGTTCCTTATTGTCGCAAACAAGAGGTGAAGAGTTACAATCAAAGTGTCGGGGTGCACTATCTAATAGTCTCGAATATATCGTTTCGCACATGGGGTGTCGTATAAATAGACAGAATGGTTACCACAAAAACTGTCTTAGTCAAATAATGAGCTAATGCTAAACATCATTAAGTATTTGGTCATTTGTAGTGTTACGATTAGGGGCGGGACCCTCAAATCCTTAAGGATATTCTAGAGTTGAAGATTCAAGACTCAAATACTTAGAAATTTTCTTTTTCAATTTTTCAAGCGAGATTTTAGATCTCTAGTACTGCTTATTGGTGGTTCAGAAGTAATTATAGGATAGAGACAACAACCAGACCCCAGAGCAGTAATTTAACACTTAACTGAATGTGTGAATGTATATAATTGAATGTATTATAAGAGTGAATGTTGATATTTAGTTACTATTTGTACTTTCTATTATTCTGTTGTATTTATATTTACTCTTATGTACATTTTCCCCCCCCAAGATTGGTATTAAAAGTCGAAATTCTGAGGTAAAATGTTGAATTGGATTCCAAAGTTGGATATGTAAAAACAGGGTGTTCCAAATAAATCCGGCCACAAATGCAGTATTTCAAAGTTTGTGTTCAACATGTTCAACATGTCAGCTATTATGCTTGTCGACTATCAAACGTTTATTTATTGAAACTATGTATAGCAGCCGGTGGCACACATTTAAAACACAAACTTTAAAATACTGTGCGAGTGGAGCCGTTCTTATTTGGGACATCTTGTAGTGGATTCAACCGTTCTCTAGAACTATCGTTAATTCAATGTCTTCATGAATTCATGTCACGCGGCTGTCTGGTTGTGTATCCCTGGATGATGTAATAAAGTCTATCTGTATCGCTGCAGGTTCTGGGAAGTTGTGGATGTCGATGAAGCAGTCGAAGAGGTCAGAGAGGTGGGCAACGCGATCCTGGCTGCCAAGAAACTGCAAGACATAGCCCAGAGTTACGGCAGCGAGGAGAACCTGAGCGTGATGGTGGTCCGGTTCCGCGACCTAGGTTCTGAGGTCGAACAGCTCATGAGAGAACTCCGACACACCATAAGACGTAACCGGCACCAGCAAGACGTAACCGGCACCAGCAAGACTCGACCCCGACCGCCGAGAGCAGCATGACCTGCGGGGGGTGCTGTTGCCGGGAGCACCGCGTGGTGTCGCCAGGCAAGAACGGTTTCTACGACAACAGGATGATGATACCCAACGGGCATGGTCACCTGTCGAATGGCAGCAGTCTACTGAACTGCAATATAACCAACAGTAACTTTACAAACGGCACTTTAACAAACGGTCATTTACAAAACTGTGGGAGCAAACATCATGTCGTTGCGTGTCACTGCGCAAGTGTACCAGAAACAGAAAGATCCTCGCCGAGCGGGCAGAGCGACCCGGCCAGCAGTGACTGTTTCACAACGAAAGACGTAGCGTACAAAACTAAAGACATTAACGGCCGTTACCTTCAGCAGAGAGAGTTCTTCAGTAAGAACAAAGCCGCAGTCATGGTCAGCGGGCAATCGGTGCTGATGCACGAGAACGGCATCAAGAAGATGTCGTCGGTGGTGCCGACCTTGGAGAGGCGAAGCTACAGGGACAGCAAGAGAAGCGGAAGCGGAGTGGTGCGGGCGATACGGGCCAAGTGCAGCACCAGCGAGGAGGAGGAGACGTGTTCGGACAAGTCCGGGACTCAGTTGTCCGAGGAGCAGTTCAAGTGCTGGGAGTACATGTTGGAACAGAACACGCAACTTCTATTCGACAAGGAACTAGACACGCTATCCCGAGGATTCACCCGCAGACCTATGTCTCTGCAGCACCGCGGCAAGGCCCTATCGAGGAGCAACCCTCATCTCTCTGAACCATCCCCTGTCCCTTTCCTCTCCAGACATTTCGGAAGTGCGCGGTCTTTCAACCCCGTGGTAAGGAACACCCCGAGGTTCAGTTCGGGCAGACATTTCCTCAACGGGGGACCCAACGCCGCGTACTTTGGTAGTTTGCAAAGACTAATGCCGTACAACTTGGAGTATGACTTTTCGGTGATTCAGGAGAAAGCCAATCAAGACTCCATGGAACAAGACGGACGGATGAAGCAGTACTGGGACGTTGCGACCACAGAGTTGTGACAACAATAATATGTTATGTTCTTTCTATTCTCAAACAACTTGAAAAAAACTTAATGGCAACTGAAAGAATATAATGTAAAGTTTATAGGACAATAAGGCATTAATCACAAAATGTAAAATAAAACATATGTAATTTTTAGACCAGATAGTGCTAATATAAATAAATATAACTCTTAGCTTAGAATGTATACATAACAAAAACTTTCATTAAATTTCATTAAAAATACCAGATGTAGTATAAACAAACAAACTCACTTTTAAATGAAACTGAGTGGATAATTCGAATGGGTAGTAAGACGTAAAGCTATGAAAAAAAATTAAATCTACAAAAACTGATGGATCTTCTTGTTAAAAAAGACATATATAAAACAAGCATAGTGTGTTATTTTTGTCATGTCAAACACTCCTTAAATATCCATTTTAAATACGGATGGGACCCTCTGATATTTGAGAGTCTAAGGTTCAAGAAAAATGTTCACATGAAATTTGTTTTGGCGCTCTAATACTGCTTATTGGTGGTTCAGAAGTAATTATAGGATAAAAATAACAACCAGGCCCCAGACCAGTAATTTATCACTTAACTGAATGTATGGATGTTAACATTCAGCTACTATTTGTATTTTATATTATTTTATTATCTTTATATTTACTCTTATGTTCATCATTTTTTCCAAGATTCAGATTTGTAAATTAGTGAATTTGACCCAACTCTTAATTTTGACATATTTATAAAGTATGTAGGATAAAGACCGCAAGGGAGGCCAAGAAAGAAATGTGAGAAGCAGGTAACAAAAAGTGTATAAGTGAAAGAATAAGATTGGAAACAATTAAAGGTGGAAGAATGGTGGAAGGATATAGGACGATGGAGGTATTTTACTAAACTGACACGGCCACAGGCTGGAAACAGTTGATAATGATGATGATAATTTTCCACTCTCCCTTCACAAATATGTAGGTACACTTCCTTTTAATTAAACCTTACTCATCCCTAACACATTAACATAATTTATATATAATACAAACGGGTAGTAAGACGGGATGTTAAGGAAAATCAACATGATTTGTCATTGTTTTTGGAAGGTTCAAAAGAGCCATATTATGTGTAGAAAACAAATATTCATTATTTATTTCAATCTTTCAATCACATATTAATTATTTACATATTGCTTTTAAAAAAAACCACAATCAACACACTGTATATTGTTTAAACCGGAAAGGTTTTACACTTGTATGTGCTCAAGCACCACCTAAATTAATATAAATACCAATATGAAAATAATAACAATACATATCAAACATCAGGTTTAATTAAATCAAAATCGAGCCAACAAAATCAGTTTTTAACTGAGAAAACACAAGTTAAAATACTTACAATAAAGGTGATATGCCAAGTTTTAACTCTCAGAGATCACGTGGTTTGCTTCGAGAATCTGGAAAAGCATTTGAATTAAATTCCTTGGACAAAAAATGTAAATGAGGTTAGTTTTGTTCCCTGTGAATTGGTGTCATGTCATTCTAACCATCTACGAAATAGTACAGCATGGTTTGGTCAAAGGCTTTTTTTAAACAGTAGCTAGTATTAACGTTAGCTGTCACCAGAGGAGATAGGATTAGGAATAAAGATGTTAAGGTCAAGAGTTGGGGGTGCATAAAATAGTAGAGGAAGCTAGGATGAGATGGTATGGACACGTAATAAGGATGGAAGGGGAGAGGATTCCAAGAAGATTGATGGATATAAAGTATGTAGGGAAGAGACCGCAAGGGAGACCAAGGAAGAGATGTGAGGAACAGACAGCAGAAAGTGTGCAAGTGAGAGGAGAAGAATGGTGGAAGGACAAAGGGAGATGGAGGCATTTTACTAAACGGACCCGGCTACAGGCTGGAAACAGTTAATGATTCTAATGATCTAGTATTAATAAATGAATAAAATTCATCAAAGATACTTACATAAAAATATCTTAATCCACTTTTATAGTATCACAGATAACTAAAAAGAAAAAAATACACACTTTACAATTGACCCATATTAAAGTGTTTATGGTAAATTTTAAAGAAACTTCATAACTTTTTAATAAGTTTAGTCACTATAGTACCTAAATTCATAATTCCTGATATATGTCGGGATCATGATAACTTAATGTTCACATGATGTAACGTAACAGTACTCGTGTTTTTAAATAAAAGCAGTTAACTTAACATTCACTTAACTTGTGTTGTCCAGGGGGAGAACTTTCACGCCGCATTAAGTGAAAAGTACCAGTACCATGTGTTTTAGCCAGCCAATCATGTTGCGAGCAACGTCCAACGGGGCTATTTTGTACTTTCATTTGATTGTTTATGCTCTGCAGACTACTTCTTAATCTGTCCGCGTCTCGCAAACTATAAAACGTTACTTGTTACACTTTATTCTGTTGCTCCAGTAAAGCTTATATTGCAAGCAATTGCAGCATAATCAGCCCTAAATGCTTGTGTTTCATTTTAGTGAATAGTTTGTTTTCAAACTGTTCACATTTATTGGCTGTGTTACCCACTTCGGTGAGCACATGGTCTAATGTGTCACTTTCTCAAAAGACTAGACTGACGACAGTGAGATCGAGATTTGATCCCATTCGGGTGTACTGAGAGGGGGTTTTCCTAGATGGTTTTCCACTCTCCTTCCACACAAATACGGGTACACTTACTATAAATTTAACCTTACTAATCCCTAAAACATTATTGTAATTAGTACATAGACATAGAGCCCGAATGGGTGGTAAGGCATGGCACTAAAAAAAAAAAAAATTTGCCTGTGTTTTGCTCGAGTTATTACACTACATAAATCCTGGTCACATACGAGTTTCTTTACATTACCGTTAAGTGAACGTTACGTTACAGTTTCAGATGTGATTGGTCAAATGTCTGAAACACCACGTGTGGCTACAAACATATCCACAGCAACATCCTTAATTCATATAAAATATCAAATTAGTAATCAATTACTTACATGTTATACTATATATTTATAAGATAAAATAAATTATTTGAACTTTTAAAATTTGTCTAAAATAAGAGAAATGTAAATAAATCTAAAACATTAACACATTCATAAAACGATTGGAAATAGTAGAGGAAGCAAGACTGAGATGGTATGGTCATGTAATGAGGATGAAAAAGGTGAGAATACCAAAGAGAATGACAGAGTTGAAGCGTGTAGGGAAAAAACCGCAAGGGAGACTAAGAAAGAGATGAGAGGAGAAGATAACAGAAAATGTGCAAGTGAGAGGAAAAGAATGGAAGCGATTAAAGGAGTAGGATCGAAGAAGATGGAGGCATTTTAATAAACTGATCAGATCACAAACTGAAAACCGATGATGATGTAAAACAATTAATGAACTACACAAAATAAAGTTGCAAATAAATAGTTAAAGCTACCAGCTAGTAAAATGTTCAACTTCATCGTAAACCTGTTTCTAGAATTAATACTAATTTTTATTTGGAATAGAGCATTGGGCTAAATCATGGTTTAAATTAGAAGGGATTGACCAGTTGTCGACATTTACTCGACAATATTGTGAGGTCAAAGAAAGGTTACGCTCTTAACACACGCCAACGCTCTTCATGTAGTGTGTTATCCACGGCTGCTTCACAGGATGTCGAACAAGTATACCACTCAGTGTGTTGGAGTAAAACATGTAGACTTGTTCAGAGAGACACATATGAATGTCTCCATGTCCTTACGTGTGCTGAGCATGCGTCCTCGTGTGTCTGTTGAGCTTGGACTTGGTGTAGAAAGACTTGGAACATACCGAGCAGAGGTAGGGCCGCTCGCCTGTATGGATGCGCTCGTGGACCACCAGGTGCTGATTCTCGATGAAAGACTTGTTGCAGTGCGGACAAGGGAACCTCTTCTCGCCCTTGTGATAGCGCATATGACGGGTGATCTCTGACTTGGTGAAGAAGGAGAGGGAACACAACGAACAGGGGAATGCCCGGTGGCCCTTGTGGAGCAGCTCGTGACGCTCGAGTCCAGACTTGGTGAAGAAACACTAGAGAACAAACACAGGCATGTAAACCTTGGCAACTAATTTTGGGGCGGAAAATTTAGGAGCATTCTTTTTGATTTTTAAATTATTAATTATTAGTGATCTAGAGAAGTGAAAGGTTTATAAAAAAAACAAAACAAAGGACACTATATTATTTTATACTGACATATCTGTTTTTATTTCTGCTTATGTTTTAAATGTCATTTAATCATTAGTCGGTGTTAAAATACTGTTTAGTAGTTGTTATATAAAATTTATTATTGTTGAATTGTTGAAATATGTGATATTTAGTGCGATATTTCAATAGGTTTATAATATATTTATATATATGTATATAATATCGGTATATAATGTGTTAACAGAATGAGATAGCTAAGAAATGTATATGGATAGACTCGTATGGACAGTTAGTAATGAATGGGTGTTAAAGGAGTGCTGTTTGAAAGAGAATCCAATCGGTCAGTGTTAAATAAGCGTGTTACGTTGGTTTGGGCATGGTGAGAGGATGAATGTGGATCGAGTGACGAAGCAAATTTATGAAGGTAGAGTGTGTGGATCAAAAGGAAGGGATAGTTTATGTAAGACGTGGAAGAATGTTTGAAAAAGAGAAACATTAAGAGTTTTAAGAATAAAAGAGCATGTAGGACTCAGTGTATAGATGTTGTTGAAATGAATGGAGTATGCGAGGATAGGGAAGTGTGGAGAAAGTTAGTGAGGATGAATTAAGAACGGAGTTGTTTTGTTAGCTATATTCACAGTTTATTTTCCTTACTTCAAAATGTTTCAAAGATATGAAGGCTTTTGTTGATCTCAAAGTTGATACAAAAGATATTTGTGGTTTAACTTTGATATTTTGAAGCTTAGCACACCTCTTTTGAATACCTAAAAATTATTTTCAAATGAAAAAAAGCCTCGATAAATACCACCCTCAAATAGATAATTTGAAACATGGTACTCTTCTACCATGGAACTCCTCATACTCCTGTCATGAAACTCCTTCTTACTTCTTGCTCTGCGTACTTCTCGTACTCTCTCCGACACCACGGAGTTCCTTAGCTCATTCCCTCTGAACTATCCCCGCAAGTTTCTTCTTTAATGTTGAACCCAGCCTGGCGACCCACTGATTGTAACACATGCTGAACTTGAAATAATGGTTTATTTTCTTTGAACACCGATATTGATGAAGTACATTCAAGTTATCCTCTTTCCTTGACCCGGTCGATTCCTTGCGCATTGCAAGCGAGTGGTATCACGAGTGTGCCAGTGACGCTCGGCCCAGCTCTAGCGGCGGGATTAGTAATTACCGTACCGCGCTGCGCCAGACAACTGCGTGGAAGATAGAAAGTGGCTGGGAGGGATCGTCACGTCACCGGCACAAATTATAAGTTCCTTACCTTACCACAAGTTGAGCAAACAAATTCATTTATCCCCATGTGCCGTTTCTGGTGAGTTTTGAGGTTTGTCAGCGTGGTGAACGTTTTGAAACACGACATGCAGGAATACGGTTTCTCCTGTGTATGTATCTGTAATAAAAACATAACATTATAAACTCGCGTATTGCGCTCCAAGTCTTTCTGATTTAGGCTTATCCTATGAAGCATCCTGCGTGTTCCAGCGCACACAAGACCCAGTGTTTTCAAACTTACCCTCTCGTGGTTGGTCAGCTGGCTCTTTTGCACAAACGTCTTTCCGCAGACGTTGCAAAGGAACGGTTTTACGCCGTTGTGCCGGTTTTCATGGCACTTGAGCCCCGAGTAACTGTGAAACATTTTGTTGCAAAGGCTGCAAGAATAGGGACGTACGCCCGAGTGGTATCGCCGATGAACGTTCAGGTCCTGTTTCCGTGCAAAGTTCTTGCCGCATTCTTCACATAAATATGGTTTTTGTCCTTGATGGATCACCTAAAACCAGGTTAGGATTAATATTTTAGGTTCACAATGTGGCAAGATTGTTATTTAATCAAAATGCAATAGTAATTTATTTAAAAAAACGCTTTAAAATGTTTAACTTTGAAGAAATCAAAATTTTAATATGGACTAGAGTAAAATATAATGTTATTGTTTCAAGTAATTTAAGACTTAGAACTTAAATATTGAACTTAGTAATAATTATTTCAGAAACCACTCAACCTGTGCAACTGTGGCCTTAATCCCCCCCCCTCCCACCCTGTGTCTTAGTATCCGTTTGGGTTATAGGAATACCTAAATTTCAATATTGGAATAGAGGCATAAGAGGAATTGTACCTTCACATGCTTGAAAGGAGTGTGGTAAAAACCAATCTCAGTACACTCGACCGGGATTCGAAGCGATGCATTCCTGTAACTGGCAGTCCAGACAACACGAGAATGACAGATTACACCATGTGCCCGCCGGTGCGGATCCATGCACCTTAATCATCATCCCTCAAAAACCTGGTGTATTAGTTGAAATATTACATTAAGAATAACAGTGGAAAGCATCAGCTCCGGTGGTCGAATGGTCTAAGGCGTCGCTCTCTTAATAAACTTGATTGGCGATGATGGGGAGATCAGGGTTTGAATCCCGGCTAGGTCTACTGAACTGAGAATTATTTTTTTTAATTTTTATTTATTTGCTGTATTTAATGTGCATTTTCTGACACACGAGAATTTCTATGAGTGAGACCGAAAGGCCCCACCAATTTTGATGGGAAAGGTATTTTCACATACCTTCCAGGGTTCTTTTACATGCTATAATCAACATTAAACCGATGGCTTTACTTCCCCTCCAAAGCAAGTTGTGCTACAGATTTTTTATCTCCCAAGAAAAGTCTGTCAAACATCGGGTCCTGAGGCGAGCACTATACCTCAAGACCCCCGCCCCGAGGTCGACTTTCTCAACAAAAATGCTTGTTAACTTCCTCTAAATTCAACCTTCCTCATCCTTAGCCCATTAGCGTAATTAGTACATTTGTGTACAGCCCAAATGAGCAGTAAGCTGCTGAGATAAAAAAAAATAATAAAAAAAGCAATTGGTAACCAACTGTATCAATAGCTCAGATAAGATTTTAAACATTACATATGACAGAAATAAAATAAATACAACTCTATTTGTACACCCCAATCAACCTGAAAAGTTGCTTTTTTTTTTACGGATTACACATGGGTGTACCTTAAAATTCATGCCAGTGTAAGCATGCAAGGTAAGTGCGTAATATTTCAAGGTAAACGAAGGATAATTAATTCTGTACCTGATGTTTTTTTAAGTTGTCGAGTTTGTGAAACACCTTGGAACAAACTGAACACACATATCTTTCTTCTTCTACATCCACAGCCTGGTCCACAACAAACTTCCTCTTCACAGGAGGTTTCAACCTGGTTATCCTGAGTTTCAACTTTGGCGCTTTCTTCTCTTCTTGTGGTGATTTAAACGACTTTCCCAACGTGACCACCTCGCCCTCAAAACCATCGACGTTGCAGATGATCACTACGTTATCCGATTTAATGTCCTCACTCGCCACTATTTCATTATTGGAAATATGGTTCGAGTAGGATTCGTCGTCGGCATTCTGTCTAGTGACGACATCGCTGTGGTTGTAAGACGATTCTTGCTTCAAATTATCCTGAAATTTTAAATTGCGATTTTAAAACTATTGAGAATTACATGTTACACCCTACACTATTCAGTTACATACATTACAGTAAAATCTCAATGTTTCTTGGTCTCGTAATGTTAAAGACATGCCCAGTGCACGTCCTTACACATTGGATGAGCGACGCGTGGTTATTCGACCAAACAACAACCACAGAACAACCAACAGAACTAAATTGAGAGTTTTATTTTAAACTAAAAAAAACAACTTACTTCTTATATTTAGATTTACGATATTATGTTTCTATTAGGTATAATTTATAAAATAAATGTTAAGTAACTTATTTTTCACACAGCAAAGTGGAAGAGAATAAGGAACCAGGAAGAGGACAAATGCATGATTAATGACCTCAATCAAGGAAAGAATATGAAGGTTCAGGATATAAAAAAAAGTAAGCTGTTGATATGACACAATAGGGGATTAAATATGGACTGGATAAGAGACTTGTCGAAAGACAGAACACCTAATAATAATAATAATAATAGAAATAAATGCTAACACTTAAAAACAAGTAAGTATTTTAATTTTCTTGGGCTATTTTGTGTGATTCATGGTGAGGTAGGTCTCCTTGAAGTCGAAATATTGGTACTCTTTAAGAGTCCTTGGAAATTAGATAAAAATATACCAGTGTATTTAAAAAAAAAGAAAGCGCTAACCATGGTGTCTACTCAACTTGACCAATGAAATTCCCGACTTTTTCCCTGATCATTTCCTAAAATTCTCAACTCAAAAGTATGTCACACCCTTCTACCCCCCCCCCTTTTATTAATCTTTTTGTATGAATAATAACATGTTTTAAAATCTAATTAAACAAGTTTTTTATTTTTGTATTTAAATAGTTTACTAGGGATTATAAAATATGTTACATAGCTACAAAAAAAAAAAGACAGTTTGAATCACGAATCACACTGTAATTTACTTGTTTGGTGATTATTATAGTTCATATTTTGAGTAAAACTACATTTCCCCAGATTTTTTTCGGATGGTAGACATGAACACAACTGAACAAATGTTCTAACCTACGTGTCCACAAAAATAACAAGGCATGTAGGTGGTACCTCGTAAACAAATTCTTCACCCACGTCTTCTACTTCCTCATACCGAGCTCCAGTACAATGGAAGTGAACGTATTGCCTTAGCGTAGAATCCGAAGCTTCGCATTGTAACTTAAACTCATATGTCCTGTCCACCTCGAGGCGACAGACACCACAAATTAACAAGGGCAGGCCATCATTTTCGGAGAGCTGTAACAATAATTGTCAAGAAGTAGCAGCACAAGAATACAGTCCAATGGCAAATACCAGGTAGATAGCATGTTTATTCAGAATATATACAAGTTATTATTTATGACATGATTTAAACTATCAAACTTAAAAGTAGTGTTGCTTAAAAATGCAAAAAATCCTTTCGCTGTGATTGGTTTTTTTACCTAGATGCACGCGCACATATTTACTTAACTGTGATTGGTAGTCTGTATGAACTAGTCCTTTATGTCGGGATCACGATCAACTTAACTTTAACTTAACGAAGAGTTCACTTAACTTAAGAAAACAGATGTGTGATCACGATTCACGTAAATTAACGTAACAGCTCGAGTCAAACATCTGCATTCTAGAATATGTATTTTGATCTGTGTTTGTACTATTTGTAAAGTGATGATCTGTGAATGTTTACTGTTTTCTATCGAATATGATAAATATTTATCATTAAAATTTTTTGATAAATTTAGCTTTCCTATTTTAGTTTAATTATTTTTTTTCAATGTCCGATCACTAGATCACTTGGTTATAAAACCAACAACTGAATGAATAAATAGCCCTGTAGACATCACTCGCATAATGATTGGCTGGCTATATCACGTGATACCCTTCAAGTAACATTCACTTAACGTGAAAGACCTCCCAGGACATCTATTAAGTTAACTTAACTGCAAGTGAACGTTAAGTTAACTGCATCGTGACCGCTTCGATTTAAAAACATGAGGAGAACCTTTACGTTAAGTTACGTTAAGTTAACCTTAGTGAACATTAAGTTGATCATGATCTCGGCATTAGAAAGTAAAAGTTGATCAACTTCTACAGAGTACGGACTTACGGATCAGGACTTTGTAGACAGAGCAATCTGATAGTGTGACATATATTTTTTACAGACCACGTACATGGAGTTTGTAAATGGGGCTTAACTCATATTTGGGCTTAAAAATAAGAAGACAAGTGTTTATAGGCGAATGGGAATAATTTTGTGGAGTTGTAAGAAGGCCATTCAAAACATCTAGAAAATATTGAATAGTGCTGTTAGTGTGATGATAGTTTATGTGTAGGTGTAAAACCGATAGGAGCTAATTATTATTTTAACAAAGTTTATGTAATAAATCATAAATAAATGTTATTGGTATTGAAGCATATAGGTAGGAATAATATTTTTACTCTACATAGAGTACAGTCTACATTCTCGAGGAAGGCTGTGAACAATTAGATTTTTTTTTAATGTTGAAGATAAAACACAGTCACATCTAACACGTAATAAGTTAAATTATGTGTAGAAAATAAATTTAAAATATCGAACTAAGCTAACCTTAAAAGATACAAAGGATGTCAATTTTGAAGGAAGAGGGAATGTAAAAATAGATGACATTTCTTCTCTTTTCCCCAAACACAGACGACAAATCTCATTAAAATTTAGTTCTTCTAGATTTTCTAAATTCATTTTAATACGATTTATGGAATTAAATGAGAAAATAAACTGCCATCTTTGATAAATACAAACGTTTGTAAACACAATAAGTGACAGACGTGTTTTAACAACTTAACAGAAGAAAAGTCTCAACCACCTGAAATAGACAAAAAAAAATGTATGACTTAATATGTTGAGGATAAGCAAATAAGAGTTTTAATGAAATATTTATGAGAATTTATAATATTCTACATTTATTTTTTATGCTAATTCAGGGTAATACTGCTAGCTTAACTTTAACTGCAATAACTTCACAGCCATAAAAAATAATAATTATTGGGTGTTTTGTCTTACGTGTTAGAAGTGGCGTATTCTCCGGGTATGCTACTCCTGCACCGCATACCCATAATTATATGGACTAGTTTTTTTTTTTAAATTCAATGTTGTCTGTGCTAACTGTGTAAATACTAATGTTTAAATTGTCAATAAACATACATGTAATGAATTATTAATTTTAAAACTATAATTGGTTCATATTCCAAGAATACTGTGTTTTAAATCATTCTTCTTCCAAAAGGCTCTACTTAACACAATAGGAAACCCAGGGTCTGCTGCTTGA
>CABFWB010001596.1:44357-64841 GCA_902151455.1 Timema bartmani
AAAAAAAAAAAAAAAAAATTCTCAAAGATATTTCTGATCAAGTGTGCATTAGTTCAAGTCCCTTAAAACATTTAATATAAAAATACTTTTACATGTATTATCCTTTAAAACTTAATGTAACATTACAACTAAATTTGGCATTACCGAGTATATGGCCAAGTATGCATTACAGAGATTGCTGCAGCATTGATTAAATTGGCGTTGATTTTTTTTTCTTACTCTGTAAATATGTCTCCTTCTACAAATATACAACGACCGTCTGAATATAATTTATACTTTCAATAAAAATAAACCAGCACAAGCATAGATCATAATACAAAGTCAAATGATAATTTAAAAAATTCTACCAATATACGTTTTCAAAAGCGAATAGGCCTATAGTAAACCTTTTGAACAAAAAAATATTTAAATAACTTGTCATAAGCATATAATAACCTATTTATTGTAAGAGCTTTGTTATATTTACTTTTAAAAACAGGTAAGTACAAAATTACAAACTATTTCAAAGATTCAAAACTCTGAAAGATGTGTGTGCAAATAAGTAAAATGAACAATAGTGATAATGATACATCTACTCTTACAATAAATGAATAATTTACATCAAATAAAATAAACACTTTTAATACAAAAAACTGTAAAATATAGCATACTTTTTAAAAAATATAGATAGATGCTTGGAACACAACGTGCTAATCACTTTTATACAATGAGTATTAAAAGGGTTTATTTATTTGATGTGTATAGTGTTCAATATTTCACAAACCAAGATTGCATATAATATTTAGCTACAACTTTAGGTCAGACCAATACAATGACCAGATCTATTAAAATATGCTCACACACATTTTCAACAAAGCGATAGATTTAATTTGATCAGCCCAAGAATAAAATTACTCAACATGATGACTCAATGAGATTACCATGTCCTTTTTTTTTGTGTGTGATGGGTGATAATAATTTCACTTCTAAACTTTTAATGTAATTTGATGGTACCATTATAGAACAGGTTCAACCATAACTTTTATTAAAATAAATAAACTTAACCGTCGACATCACATTTTATTTCTTAACTATTTATTTAAAAAAAAAATCACACTTACATGACTTGCACAATTCAATTGTTTCTGACAATGATATTACTTGCAACAACTATTTAATACTTACATGATCAATTTAACTCCACACACACATACACACACAAACACAAAAGCTGTTCAGTTTGTCCTGTAAACCGGTACTCTGCTATCCCTTCTAGTCTCTGATTCTTCCTCCGATTTTAGCCAATGACAGTGAAGGGAAATTGGTTATTCATTTCTCTCATCAAAAATGGGCCTTAGTTAAGATCTATGAAAATATATATATAAAATTGTATTTTATGATTAATAAATTATGAGATATTTACTACAGAATGAAAAAAAAAAGTTGTATTTAAATTTTATAGTTAAGAGGTACATGAATGAATATCAATAATGTTAGTATGTTCTTAAAATGTTCACGTTAACAATAAATTATATATATATATATATATAATATACAGTAGTGGGATTCAGCCGGTTCTGACAAACCTGTCCCTAGAATTTCCCATGCTCACCAAACCCGACCTTAATTTTTTCAAATTGGCTGCTATCCATGTTGCTGTCATGGATTTTATTTCATAGTAATGTGCTACATTAGCAAAATTCGAGGAGGAAGTTAAATATCAACCTGGGTCTCATCGATTGAGTAATCGAAACTCATCATTACTATCGAGCCACTATGGACATAATTATAGCCTAAGCATTTTTATCGATTCTCTTAGTTCTGGGCGCTCGCACCGCAAGCACTCATGTCATTACGTTATGGTTCTAAACGCTAACAGTAGAGTGGCACTTTTATATTATTCCCTTATCCATGGCCGAGCTGTTTATGAGATGGTAAATATATAAAATTGTCGTTCATTCGTCTTTCAATAGAGATAAATGCTCATTGAGCTGTGAATTTCTGATTGGTCTTAAAGATTAAATGTGTACTCTCATCACATTCCATTTCGATTATGTATTTATGATGGAATGGAAGTGTATGATAAGCAATTTGGAATTATTTTAAGGAAGATAATAATTAACTTCAATAAACTTAATTGTTTCTATTTTTTCACTTTGAAAGAGAGCCGGCCACTAAAACTGTTGAATCCCACCACTGATATAAAATATACAGTATGTGTGCATTTACGAGCAAAACAGAATTTCAGTGGCTAGTTCTCACTACTATCTTGAAACAGCCAGACCCAAGAAATTTAGCTTAGCACTTAACAAACCGGAATCTATCAGATATATACAGAACTTTTTTCAGAATCTAGCAAGGAATCAGAACTAGAGAATCTTGGATCACTAAGAAATAGAATTTTCTTTTCTTCTGGCAAATGACAGTTCTTAGCATTTGAAGACTTTTTATTTAGTTATTAAATTACAATATTAGGGTTACCACTATTTTCTTAATACAAAATTCTCTTTGTTTTCCAGGTGGAATTTTATTTTATCTGTACATTATATAATATTAAAGAGCAGTGGAATTTAACCTGAGGTATGCAAATATATCTTAAGCGGGCACATGGAATTAAAAAAAATTTCATGATAAACACACGAGAAATGAATGTTAAGGACACAAGATTTGGGAGCGCACTTTTATTTTTGATTTTAGGGGGAACAAAGCTCAAGAGAAATTATACATGGGGTTGCGGGGGAAAAAAAAAAGAAAAGAAAGTTGAATACGAGTGGTAAAGAGGAATGAAATTTTACTTCCTTAATAAACATGACTTGTGTGAGGTAATTTAAAAGGGGTTTAGAATCAAAATAACTTAGGAGGGTAAATACATGCAGTCACAGTTGTTTCAGGCAGAAATGTGGGGGATGTGTTTAAATCAGCGCAGTTAGTTCTTCAGTTCACTTCTCCTTTTAAATGTCCTAAATTCATAAATACTCCAGTATTTTTATTATTAGCACCTTATCTNTATTAATTCCGCTAGTGTTTTGGGGATGATAAAGGTTGAATTTAAAGTGTACCCGCATTTGAATGGAGGGAGAGTGAAAAAGCACCCTCAGTATACCAAACCAGGATTCAAATCACAATATCATCATTTGCAGTCTAGTATATTGTGAGAGTGACGCCTTAATACAGCATGACCACCTACGTGGGTAGGTAGTTTAATTGTAAAATTCCCAGTGTTTCCTAAGTAATGAAGGTGCGCGGCAAATACAAAACTGTTAGCCAAGTGTTACAATATAAATTGGTTCAAAATTTAATCTGTGGGGGGAAAAAAAAATTTGCACAGCTATTTTATAAATATAAAACCATCAGGACCCTTAGCGATGTTGCCTATTTGGTGAGTTCAAAGCTATTTTACGAAGCAGGTTTCATCTTAACTTGGCGCTCTAAACGCTATCACACTTAAGATGGTAAGGCTGACTCGCCATGTATCGAAACATTGTGAATTACAAATCATGCTAAGGTTTTCCCGTATACTATAAATCGTTGTTTGGACTATGAGAAGTAATTCTAGATAGAAGGTCAAACTGGTGTGCACCCAAGAAGGTGGGTCAAAATGGTGCCATCCACAAAAAAACACACGTTTGTCATAAATATGAATATTATAAAAATTTTGGCATTTTAAAAATATTTTAAGACTTTAATGTTTCTCCAGCATTTTTCCAAAAAATGAACCGTTTGACAATTATTGGAAACAGTCGCCATCTTGAAATTTTCAAAGTTGATGCAATTACATTTTAAAAATGCCAACATCTTTATAATAATCATGTCTATGACAAACATGTGATTTTGGTAGATGGCGCCATTTTGACCCACCTTCTTGGGTGCACACCAGTTTGACCTTCTATATAGAATTACTTCTCATGGTCCAAACAACAATTAAAAGTATATGGTAAAACTTTAATACAAGTTGTAGCTCACCCCTCTTTAGAGTCAGCCCTACTAAGACGCCAATACACGAAATAAAAAGAGAGGAAAGAAAATCAGCAGTTCAATCTGCGAGTCATCTTGTTTATCTACTGATAACACTTGCCCTCTTATTCTGACAAGTATTAACACTCAATCTACCATATGCATGTGATTAGCATTGATATGCATTTCAAAATTATATGTTTCTTGTTTCCTATTCTAGATATACAAATGCTTCCAAGGACTTTTTTAATCTACATCCTGGCAGTAAGATTCCTGCTGCCATTTTCACTAATGAACCAAATAGCCTGAATTGTAGACGATTTACTAAAAAAATATGTTTGTAAAAATACTATTTCAAGATCAAAAATATAATTTTGTGGAAAAGTAAGGATATTTTAAGAATCTATGATTTAGTTTCAATGTTCTTTAAAGCTCGCAGAATAAAACGTAAATACAGGTACTTTAATATGAGGAATCCTATTACTTGCTGTGATATCACAGGTAGGCAACATCCTTAAAGGAGTGTATTAGTCATGTACCATCTTAACTATGAAATTATGATTCAGAATCTCTTTGCTCTAAACACTTGACTGCCATTTTAAAAGCGCCGTCTCGTGTAATGTTGCCTCCGATGAAACCAGTGGCATGAACAAATATACAACCATCGATACCGGCGGCGGCAGACAATAGATCATCCCGGAGACCTTGCCACTCCTTTAGAAGGAACACTCGACAGATGT
The DNA here is from genome assembly GCA_902151455.1 of Timema bartmani. Classification (NCBI taxonomy): domain Eukaryota; kingdom Metazoa; phylum Arthropoda; class Insecta; order Phasmatodea; family Timematidae; genus Timema; species Timema bartmani. The sequence goes on from CABFWB010001596.1 coordinate 49,031, forward strand.
AGCTGCCAGCTGCTACCGGAACTGCCTGTACACGCCAAGAACTGTTGGAATCGGCGAACAAAACAAACTTGATGGTCGGCTCTATCTTTTGTTGACCTTCAATGTGGAACAGATGTTCCTTCCAAGGGCACGCCGTACCATTAGGAAACTCTATTATTTCACCCGAGGGATGAACATTAAAACGGTTTTGGATCGCCTGAAGGACTAAGCTCCTTGCGGGCCACCAGATACGTGCGGTAGAACTCACACGATCTTCAAACTCCTTCCCAACCATAATAAAAGCTTTCTGAAAATTCTCTTCTTGGTTTAATTCCTTCGCGTTCCAAGGGTTGTTCAAGTTTCCGACACGAGAGCTCAAGTTGGTGGTGATTCTGTAGTAGGGTTCACCATCAAACATTGGGACACCGTTATCGATCCCATCAATTTCTTGTATGAAGTATTCATAGATCTGATTGTAAGCGCATTCGACCAGCTCCGCATCCTCCGGTTTTCCGATCAGTTTACTTAAAATGGTACGGCCGAAATGGTAGTAGATTAATCCGGCACTGCTCAGTTTGGTTTTCCATGGGTTGGTGGGCGAGAGAGAATTCATGGTTTCGTTAAACCCCCTCTGGTGGTGATCGTAGCGATGTGTTAACGGATCGTAATGGCCCCCCACGTCAACAACAATATCACAAGTATCCAACACTGCCTGGTCTCTTGTTCTCACAATCGTAGCGTCCTTGTACTGAGGTAGCTTCTTCAGCAAGTAGCATGCCAGTACTTCATCGCAATGAAAGACGCCATTGTGAGTCCCAATCTTAATTACCTGTTTACCTTCGGGTACACCAGCCATGGTTGTCAGATTTCTTCTGAAACAAGGGAAAAATAAATCTGTGAAAGTATTTTTAAATAATTTAAAGTTATGTCTCACATGTTATGGCAGTCAATAAAATAATCAAAATAAACTTGGAGTGGAGAGCGTAAAGGAATGCTGGATGAAGAGGTAGATAGATACAGATACGTAATTATAGGCCTACAGATAGTACTGTTAAGATTTTAATGCTCCAATAAATAAATATTTGTAACTTTAATTAATGAAAGATATTAAACTGTTTGGTTTTGAATTAACATTACACTCCAGGCCAGAAATAAAGCATTTTACAAAAATCTTCTGATATCTATACAATAATCGGCAGAGCTGTGGAGTCGGTAAAAATGTACCGACTCTGGCTTCAAAAAAAAAACTTATAACAATATATAGTAAATATATAATTGTAATTTTATACTTTTTTTATTCTTTAGAACCAATATTTGTAATTGTGATTGACAAATTTATTTAAATATATATTAACAATGCCAAAGAATTTTACTGCAGTAAATTTGTTTCTACTAATTAATATACTTTGGCAATTTATGAAGGAGTCGAACAGTCGAAAACCAGAGGAGTCGGGGTCGAAGGCTTGGCGTACAGACTCGACAGCCCTGCTAATCGGATGAGCTATGAAGAAATAATTTTTTTCAAACTAATTAACTATCACAAGGTGAATAAATTTGGCTAACTGTGGGCCTCGTTCTAAGACATGCATATTAGTAATATTCAAAGTCACTCACCTTAACCTAAATACAATGGTTAGTCCCTTCTGTCGGCAGGTTTCGGGTTGCCGTGCGGTACTGGAATAACCAAAATACTATTTGGTTGGCCTATCCCCGGGCCCACAGTTTTCAATTTACTTGGTTTCTTACTCTTCCGTTTATTAACCACCCTTTTGGCGGACTCGTCCCCTTTACTGCTCTCCTCAGATTTACTCGACGAGTCCGGCTTGTTCGAGACTACAACGCTATTTAATACTTCCTCTGTGCTTGTTGCGGCAACACTAATACCAGTGTCTGATTCGATAGGGTCCTCAGTCTTTTTCAAATTATCATCTTTGTCCCCAACTTCAATATTTCTTTGTACTACTTCTTGGTCTGTCGTCTCAGTCTTATCCAACGATTCTAATCTGCTCACATCACCACTCTTGCACAACATAGCTGCGGCGTCATCTTCCTCCACCTCCGACTGGAGTTTGCTCGTTTCTTTCTTCTTTCCGTTCGCTTGTACTTTATCTACCAGTTTGGGCCTACTTGACGCCTCTCTTTTACTTCTTGTCCCGACCTTACATATGTCGTCCTCTTTATCCAAAGCACTTTCTTTTCTTGAGGTTTTGACAGTATCTGTAACCTTCCCCTTGCTACCAACTTCTGCTTTAATTCCCTCTCTCTCTTTATTGAGTGCTTCCGATTTAGTGGCCATCTTACTCTCAGATAAAATCACTACTTTATCTTCCCCCTTGCGTGTAATTGGTGTTTCTACTTTACAAGGCGTTCTACTTTTTGTTCCTCTTACTTTACTTGATGTGTCTACCTTAGGTGGTATCTCAATATTTTGTGGTGACCCCGTGTTAATTGGTGCTGCGCTCGACAGGTCAACTGAGCGCCGAGTGAAATGCTGCCGAGGAGCCACAATTAGAGGTTTCCTTGGCCTCCTTTTCTTCTTGAGTTCTTCCTCAGTCGTCTCTTCACGTTCCTGCACTTTGTTGGACGGACTTTCTGAGTGATGATGTGATGTTGCAGCTAGAGGTTTATTTCTTTGCGTGTTCCTCTTTTGCTCACCTATCACTGATTCTTCGTGTCCCTCCATTTTGTTGGACGGGCTTTCCAAATGATTCTGTGTTGCCAAAACTTGAGGTTTCTTCCGTTGTGGATTTCTCTTTTGTTCATCGATGTCCAATTCTTCTTGTACTTCCCCTTTAATGGATCTTTCCAAATTATTCTGCAACGCCATATTTAGAGGTTTCTTTCTTTGGGGATTTTTCTTTGGTTCTTGATTGGCTGTCTCTTCATGTTTTATTTTTTCATTAGGTGGGCTGATATCCAAACGCTTCAGTAATGTTGCAGCTAAAGACTTTCTACTTCGTGCCTTATTTTTTACTTCTTCATTGGTAGTTTCATTATCGGCTTTCTCGATGGTGTGGTTTGGGTCCGATGGGTGCTCTTGGGTCATAGCCAGAAGCTTCTTCTTGATTTCCTCAAGTGTTTCTTCTTGAGACGAGTTATCATTCGATAAGCTCAGGTCCAAGTTTTGTGTCACTGCCAACAGTTTTGTACTTTGAGTATTTTTTATTTTTTCAGTGGGGATCTCATGTTCAGTTTCTTCCCCATGTTGATTCGAATGCTCCTTTTCGCCTTTTCCTTTCCTGCGAGTCATCGCAGACTCAACAACTATCCTGTTATTAACCTTCAAGATCTCATTTTCAATAGACTTCTTTAATTTCTTTAGTTTTTCTGATGGATCCATAGCATTTATGCGTTTCAGCAGTGTGTTCAACCGCGCCGCCCGTTCGGCGTTGGAGACACCGCTCCCAGCCTTGAGAGCGTCCAAGAACTCCTTGTTGGCGTCTTCCATCAACTTGTGAACTGACAAAATCGGTTCGTTTGGAAGTTGGACAAGAGATGATGCAAGGACCTCTGTGATGAATACACCTCCTTCCAGGTCGAATCGGGCTGCTTTAAAATCATATCGGGCCTGGCGAAAGATTGAACTGCATTGATCTCTCATTTTAACAGCACCCTTGTAAAACATGGTGTCTTTGGAGTTGTAAGCCATACAGTTACTGATCATTAAGGTAAAGTCCTCTTCAAAGGCATCTACACTTTTATACTCTAAATTTTCCAGCTTGGTTTTCATTGTCGACAAATCCATTGGTTGTTTCACTACCAAGGAATAGTCCAAAACTTCAGTTTGATCGACTGGCTCAGAAAATATTTCCTTTACATCTTTGGCTTGAATAAACTCCCAGAGATGGCCTAGAAAAGAAACCAACGGTGCTAGTTTAAACTCTGTTGCTTTCTCGGTGACCTTGCAAAGCTCGTTTTTTAATTTTTCTCGTTTCCGAACTAGCTCACACAACAAGCGTGTTTTCTCAAGGTCTTGACGTAGTCGCTTCAAGTATCTAAACTGGCGGTACTGCTCTGTTACATCCTCCTGAGGCCGAGGAACATCCCTGCGAGACAAGTGAGAGCTTTGCAACCGACGCAAGAGCGGAACACCGTTCCGTGACTGGCGCTTTAACGTCCAGTAAGCTATCAACCGAGGAATGAATTGATTCTTTTTGGGTATGCTGACAAGTTTTGCGATTTCTTGGATTCTATCTGGGGGTATGGTGGGTATGGATAAGGTAGGAACAGAGGACCGTTTCTTTGCAAGGATTCTGCGCACTTTCTTCATTTTCTCTCGTGATTCTTCTGGTGATTGTATATTTGCGGTGGGGACAAGCGTTTTTTGTTTCTTGCCAGCAGGAAGTGACTGAGTTTGAGATTCAATGTTGGCCGGCGTGTGAGAGTTGCAGTATGCCGTCTTTTGTACTGTCATAGGTCTAGGCTCCATCGCAGCTCCTATATTGGTGTCAGTCACCGTGTCCATCTTCATGTAAAGCCCAGCCTGCTGGGCGCAAGTGACATGAAATGCTGCATAGCAGTGAGATTTCTGACATTGGATGCAAGCCCCAACACCACGCTGTTTACAAATGTAGCAGGTCAGCTTCCAACGAGCAGGGGGAATCTTCTCAATGCTATCGATAGGTTCTAAGAACACAGTGTTGGCGAACCTGACTTCGGGTATCCACAGGGCGCACACTACGTGAGCCCAGTGCCCCCTATCTGTCTGTTTGAATGCGCCATCATTGTTTGGGCACAAGACACAATCAACAGCACGAGAAGGCGACTGAAGACACCGACGACACATCCACTGACCCTCAGGAATGTAGGGGACCCCATAACAGTCCTGATGAACAGCAAGGTTACACATGTCACAGAAAAGAATCACATTGGAGTTTTGACACTCTCCGTCCATACAGATACAGCAGACGGCTTCATCGTCAATCACACCTGCTCCAATATCTTCAGTTTTGGCACAAATCTGAGTTTGGAAATAAGATTCTTTCTCTAACCTGTCCATGAGCAGTTCAAATATGTCAACCGGAACATCAGTGAGACCCACATTTGCACGTCGTACGTTAATAAGTTCCAACCAAGCACTGTCTTCTTCGTCCATATCGTACTCGACCTCTGCATCCAACTCTTCTGTCGAGCGCTCGATGAATCTGATGTAGGATTTAGGCATGGGCGGCGCATCGCTGATGTTATACGAGTCAAGGATAGTGAAATGTGGTTCGGGCAGAGACACTTTGGTGTCTTCGAGGGTGCTTGCCTGCTCCATGGTTGGCTTTGTTTCTTTCATTGTGTCGCTACTTGAATCAATACAATCATCTTTAGAGCATACCTCAAGGCTGTCATGAATATTCACTCTAACAGTTGTTCCATCCAGGTGGAACTCTACCATTTCCTGAGCTTCTGCATATGTAAGTCCTGGGAGGGGTGGTGGGGATAGAAAGTTACTGGTCGCTGCCACTGATGAACGTGAGTGGTGCGACCTCCGGCCCTTCTTGCTGACACGCCTTGGCGTGAAGGGGGAACTAGCTGGTGTAGGTGCATTGTGGTCTATCTTCAGTAAGTGATAGTGAAGACCACTGAGTGATTTGTACACTCTACCGCATTCCTCGATCGGACATTTGAAGTTAGACGATTTGGTGGCACGCAGGTTCCGACAAAACTCTGCCACATCAAAATCAGGCCTCATCACCTTAGCTTTTTGCGTTCCATATGCGCAGAACAGAGAGTTACAAAGTGCCTGAAAAAGAAAGTTTTCTTTCTTCATTCAATATACGGTATATCTTCTTTCCTCATGATACATAATTTAAAAAAACAATCATTTTCACAATTACTTTGCCAACAACTGTTCTTTTATAAATGATTAACAAGCACTAAATAAATTTCAAATGTGTTTAATGTCAAGCTTGATTAAAAATTAATTGCTCTAAAAATAATTAAAAGTTTCTAGATAATGTTATGTTCATTCAATTTAGAAAGCAGAAGCTAGTAGTTATTTACTGAAGATGATTTGTATAAAATTATATGTTGTTCTATCAATTTAAAAATTATTTTAACATTATTTAAATTGCTTACATTAAAACATCTATTATATCCATCTACCTCTATCTGGGGTAGGTAACAAAATTTCATATTGCTCCTAAATATTTCTCATGTTAGCAAATGGCAAAGTTGTTATGTTTTGTTGACAAAATGTTTAACAGAAAATGTAAAAAAATTAATGATATATAAGCAAAATAAACTTAATACAAGAAAAAAAGTTCAATACCTGTGTTGTATTTCATTACAAAGGATGCATGTCAAAATACAGATATAATTATTTAGAGAAAATCTTTGTGTCATATAATCCAAATGGTAGCTTAGTGTAACGAAAATGGCAAGGTTAAAAAAAAAAAGTAAACAAATCCAATTTACATCCGCGCCAACGCCAATAGCTAGATGATACAACTATTATATCAAGCCAAAGCTTACCTAATAGTTCTCAAAGGATTATGAAAATTTATAAATAACTTACATTTTGTATGTATGTTCAGATTCCCGAAGCAAATATTTATGAAACGCTGATTTTGTCTTTGAACAATTATTATTTATGACTCCATAAAGCTTTTTAAGAAAGAAGTATTGGACACGTGTTGCCATTAGCTAAATATCCAACTTAATAAAATTAAGTTTCCCACTTACAAAGGCACTTATGAGCAATATTAATAAATCAAAGAAGAGAGTTAAAATGTATCTATGTATCCAAATCAAGCTACTTTTCCCAAGGTGAACACGTATATAGTTTCATTTAAACCATTTATTGTAATTCACAATCATCTAATATAAGCTGGGTTTATATTAATTTATAACGCGTAACTAATAGGAATATTGTATAGAAAATAGCGCGCAGGAAGTTGAAGTACACTATTTTCAATGATAGCGTTTATACTCAATACATAGTGAAGCGTGTACAATACATAAAGTTTATTTAACTTTAGCTTTTTGTTACGTTCTGTATAAAGTGTAGTCTAGATACTCATTGGACTTGTCACTGAGACATATCAGCCAGTGGGAATGCGAACAGAGTATATAGCTAATTAAACGCCAGGATACGAACATACGAAAAGAATTAGATTTTGAGTTCATGTTTATGTTTTGATTACCTTGTGGTAACCATATTTGTTTGTTATTCTCGAATTTTCTTTGATTTAACGTCAATAGGTATGATTGTCTATAATTTATGATTGAAATAAAGGAGAAATATTACATTTTTCATTCTGTTATTGAGAAGTAGGGCTACTATAATGTATTCTTAGTAAAATCGAAACCAAATAAAAATCAAATTTGGTTTAATGATACAAACAAAACTTGACTCTAGTTAAATTAAGTTTCAAGTGATACAGTTTAATTAACGTTGTTTTTCAAATTAACCCTTTATTGAAATATTTTCAGAAACTTTATATAGTAGTTAAAAGAGGTTATGCAATTTTATATTGATAAAAGACACTCGATTTCAGAAAGACAATATACAATACTTTTCATAATAAAACTACGTATTTTTTTTATTAATTGTGCACTATACACTATTTACTACCTATTAGCTATGCATTATTCATGAATATAAATCCAGCCTTAGATAATACTTGAATTATTATTATTATGTTATGACAGGTCCATTCCTTTTGTAAGTGAACTTAGGCCATCAGTGCACCCTCTCTCTGCCTCCTCCTTCAGCTCCCAAAAATATTTAATATAAAGAATATGGATCGAATTAAAATTTATAAAACATAAAGACAATCACTTTACTATCTTTTCCTTGTCAATCTTTTTTCTAATATATATAGTATTTCAATAATTTATATATTTGGTAAATTCTTTAAACTAAATATTTTTAATACAAGTTTTAGCTAATATTCACTTACGCTCTGTTAGCGTTGTTAAATATTGTTTATTTTTGTTTATGATGGTTTTGTTGTGTGCATAGCGTGGCAACATTGAACTTTTTGTTTTCTTCTTACTCTCAACGAACACTACCATTGTTGTTTAGTTTTTTGCGCTGATTATAATGGCTGTATAATTTTCATCCAAATAAAGGTATACGTCTAAACAAGTGTCGCCTTTCACTGCAAGCAAGTCCTGTCTACTCACCATTACGCTCCTTACATAAATGTAATGTTTTTAAGACTGTTTTCTAGAATGTTAAATACTTTTACAATGATAATATTGATTTAATTGAGTAATGAGATTAAATAGCATATACGTTGGAGAAAAATAATGCGTATTTTTTTTTTACCTTCCCTTCATGTAAACGTGGGTACATGTGCGTGGGATGAAAACTATTTTTTCCCCATCTCTATCCAACTAATGTAATTAAATGCCAATAACCCAGCCAAGTAGTAAGACGTGGACACGTGGTGGGGAAAAATAATTGTATTGTAGTTAACTTTCTTGTATATTAAAAATAGAGAAGGTATTATAAAATAGAAACTGGGAAAAAAAAAGTTATTTTGATGACTTTACATGGGACGTATTTGTATCAGAAAAGTAAAGCTTATATTTATTTATCTTAAAATATGGTATTAAATAATATATTATCTCATAATTATAAATATTATAAGCTCAGTAAAAAATTCTTTTCTTGAATTAACAATTTAGAATAATCGGCATTTTGTTTCAAAACGGCTTTGTTGAATTCTCGAGTACTAATATTGATTAGGTTTGGTACATCTTAAGACTCTGGTTTTGTAAATTAATCGAGATCAGACCAGAGACTTTTGCTTAAAAAAAACAACAGTTGGCAACATTAGTGACAGCTGGCTCGCTATTTGATAGTTTGAGTAAAGTCCATAGATAAAGAAGATAAAGTTTTTAATAAAGAATACTGAATAGACTGTGCGGGGTAAAATCGAAATACTTTAAAGTGTAAATCAAATTCACAGAGTTTTTTCATAAATTTGATCTTGACGTCACTTCAATGGCCAACGGTGTTTTAGGAGGAAAGCTTGCTTTTGTTACAGGTATTTGTTTATTTTAAAAATCCTAGAAATTTTAAAAGAATACTTGGAGATGAAACCCTCTAAGCGAATTTCTTTTCTATAAAAATCCCAAAATTAATATCAGCATTACATTCCCAAAAATGTAAGAAATCTAATAATACCAAATTCAAAATTATCAATAAATTTATTACAATAAACAATTCACAACCAAACTAACCTAAGTGACACAGGAGCAAATATTGTTGAAAAATCTGTAAAATTGCATGGTCGAATCTTTATGTAGGCCTACATTATAGAGCCGATTAATGTGCAATAATCTTCTGCAGCGACCAAACTTCCCTCTCTTTCGCAACAGACATATTTCTTGAAAATAGTTAGCTAATATTTTATTATATAAACTAAAACACTCTTTCACATCCATTAACGATTTTACATAAAAAAAACTACACAAGGCTACATTAGAACTCAACTGAAAATGTAGTAGATGAAAAAACACCCACCAGAAGTCAAATATTAAAATAAAGTTTAACATATATTTAAAGCTAAATAATGTAGAATATATTAAGGTTCCTTTCCTACCTCCTTAACTTCCTACTGTTCTGTTCATTTATGAACTAGAATCGCAAATTAATATTCCCAAAATAAACAAGTTGAATTTTGTAGTATAACATGTCATATCGTAGGGGATCATTGGGTCAAAGAATGTGTTGGTCTAATTTGTTTATGTTTGGACTTAAGTTTTATTAAGTTGTCTAAAAGTTGTAAAAATAAAAATAAATTCAAATACGGTAAATATAATAATAGTATCATTGGATTCGCCATTTCCTTATGAATGTAATGATAGTATCAAATTTTTAATGATTTGGTATCTTAAGTGAAATACAGTTTATCACATGATAAGGTGCTTATGCATCATTCCCAAATACTAATATATATTTTTATTACTTTAAATTTAGATCAAAGAATAACTAAAAAATCTCCTTTCTAATTTTTTCTTTTTACAGGGGCTGGTAGTGGTATTGGCAGAGCTGCGTGCCAAGTTTTGGCTCGAGAAGGTGCCAAGATCATAGCAACAGATAAAGATGAGAAATCTGCACAGAAAACATTGAGCCTATTAAAAAGTACAAAAATAAAACTAGATATCATACAGGCAACTATAAAAAAATGTCTTGAAATACTCTTCGGTTGGGATATAGGTCAAATTACTCCCCTATGTGTTTTAGGCCTTTTCCCTGCGGAAAAATTAAAAAATTCTACCCGACTTAACCTAACCTTGTTATAAGGACAATTTTCATTATGAAACAACACCAAATTTATCAAATACTTTCAAACCTAATTGAAAGCAAATGGGAAATATCTGCGTATTATTCACAGTCCTGCCTACCCCGACATTCGATGTCTCCGTTGCCAACCTCGGTGGTCTTGGGGTAAAGTTCTCGACTCATGACTCTTTGTTCATGGTTTCAAAACCTAGCCGGAATCGACGGATTTCTCTTGAGCGATACAAATTTGTAGCACAACTTCCTTCAGGAGGGAAAGTAAAGCTGTTGGTTCCATGTCATTGTAGCTTATAAAGGAACCTTGGAAGGTATGTGAAAATACCTTTCCCGACAAAATTGATAGAACATTTTGCTCTCGCTCATAGAAATTCTCATGTACTGATAAATGTATGAATTGAAGTGCATTGAACAAAAACAATTTGTAATAAATAAAATGATGGAATATTAGGAAAATGGTAGAGCACAAATAAAAGTAAAAACACTAACACATTTAATTATACATATTTTATTAATGTGTTAGTGTTGTTTGTGTTCTATTATTTTTTTACTATTCTATAATTTAAAATTTATTACAAATCGTGTACTGATATAATCAGTTGGTTCAGAAGGTGCAAAGATAAATTCTGTCATAGGTAAAGTTTTTGAATCGTTGTGCTTTAGACTATGTCCAACCAGCTTCTGGAGTTTGGTTTGAATTCTGTCTTCACAAGGTGTTTTGTAGGGGGTACAAGTAATTCAATACAAGTATTTTCCCCTTCCGTATCTTACCGCACATTCGGGCTATACACCGTTGTTGTCACTGTAAAAGGAGAATAGAGATGATAGGAAATGCACCAACATTTATGGGCGAAGGGGTTCAAATAATAATCATATGAGATTTCATGATAGCTTTTGAAATCCAAAATTTAGTACTACCAAAATAAAGATATATTATAAATTTGAATAAGATTAAATTCTTCCTATTTCCCAAACTTAACTTGGTAATCTAATGCACAAGGACTGTATTTAAAAAACCCAAATCACCCATCAACTGTCACATGGATGTGCCCGACTTTACAAATTTGGGCGGGACACACATTATTCTTAATTTGCCTCTCACTAATAGTTTATATAATATAAATAGAACTTAATCTCATATTACCCATTAAATACCAAGATTACTATTCAAAATAGGCCTACCCTGTTTCAGCTAAACATCAGTATTCAATATTTTCATTGATTTCCAGATTCAAATAGGTTCAACCATTTTCTCAATAATTTTTTCAATATATATGTATTTTTTGAAGTTAACTGCTCTTCTATTTCACTGACAGCGCATATAAACATTAAGAATCAAAGAGCCGAAGCTATTATTTGTGCTTTTTAGAGAGGAATACTCCATCTAGATATCATATTCTGAAAATTGAAAAATGACACCTGGACACTGGAATCGATTCCCATGTCCAGGTGTAATTTTTCAATTTTCAGAACATATAAACATGTTTAAATAATATAATAAATTCTGATCATTTCCAAAAAAATCTATATGTCCGCGACTCAGCCAGATTATTAATTTTGAGTGACTGTTACTCAAGTATGTTCTAAGGTGACCAAAACATATTTTCGCCATATGGTATGAGCATTTAGGAAAAACCACCCTCAGTGCACCTGACCAGAATCAAACCCCGATCTTCCCGTCTTTGGCAGTATAGTCAAACACGAGAATTGCGCGTTAGACCACGCGGCCACCGAATTGTGTTATTTTTACTGTAAAATGATGAACAAAAGGTAAATGTTTTAAGTACGTACTAGAACATTTTGGCCAAATTAAATCTTTCAACTTGTAAAAACTTACCTTAGTAAAAAAATAAGCACCACTTGCTGTCTGCTACTGTCTGTATAAAGAAAGCAAGTTCACTCTATTTAAAAAAGTGCATTCAATGCGTGTGTGATATAATGGGGGAGGTGGGGTACACCCATGATATACCATCATGCCGTTTTCCCTCTGATCACGCTATGGTTTATGATGAAACTGCCCTCCAAAAGGCATGGAAAAAACTACCTTGTATGTCGAAATTGTTGTTGAAAAACATCTTCATTTTATTTTTAAATTAAGACCTATATGTAGAAACTTAACTATAGATAGCTAGAAAATATCTCTGTAAACTAAGTTCAGAAACCAATTGGCTGGTGATTTTTTTTACTCAAAATATACCTCTTTTTTCCTTGTCACACACATCTCACTTGTTCGATTTATATGCACATACGTACTGTGTTAGAGATGAGAAAGGTTGAATTTATAGAAAGTATACCTGCATTTGTGTGGAGGGAGAGTGGGAAACTATTTAGGAAAAACACCCTCAAGTACACCTGACAAGGAATCAAACCCAGATCTCACCGTCTTCAACAGTCTAGTCTATTGCTAGAGTAACACTTTTTTCAATAAACTTCCCTAACGTTATCATTGTTAATTTTTCCAAAGTTACAACAGCCTGTCGTCACTCCGATAAGAGGATGGTATGGAGCACGAGTCGAGGCCGGCATTTTTACACTTATTGTAACAAAAAAACATATTTGACCAAAACAAATAAAATATTGCTCCAGTAATTTCATCGAGTTTAATTTTCTTCAGACGGTGATATCAACATTTGTTGAATATCTGTCGAGGGCGTCCTGGAATTTAATGACAACTTTTTCTCTTCATTTAAAAAGTTTGTCATCCAATGCTGCTACGCTCTTGACAGATATTCATTCAACAACTGTTGATATTACCATGTGTAGAAAATTAAACTAAACGTAGCTACTGGAGCAATTTAAAATTTCTTTTTTGTTATAAAAATCGCAAATATACTGATGGTAACTTGTGTCCCCTACCATCCCACATCCACAAGAATTTGTAATACGAAAAAAGATAAATTACACCTTCTATCTCGGGTGTTTGGCCAAACTATACTTGAAATTCCCTGAGCCAATTTCCAACTTTTACAGTCAATATATTACTGGTCTAAGGGTCAGAGTTCTTGGATACATCTCTAGAGATTTCAGGTTCAAACTCATCCTCGTGAATAAAGAAGCAGCAGTTCTCGGTTTAGAAAACTGAGATTAACAGCCTGAGGGCTTGTGCTGATCACATTACACCCTCTATTAGTAAATGTTGGTACTATCATCGCTAACGGCGGTGGCCATTAGGTTGGTATAGCTCACTTTCGGGTTCACACCATGGAGTTTCAAAAAAAATATTTTACAAATATTATTTTACTAATATCGCAACTTTATGTAATAATATTTTGTAGGACATACACATTCTGAAATTGTACCACTATGAGGAAGTTAAAGGATTTCAGCCTAAAGAGATTGGCTATTGGGTAGTTAGATTCCAGTGAAATCATATTGAAAGTTCACCTCACACCAGTACAGTTTAAAATGGTTGTGACATACATTCATTTTTAGTTTCTTCTTCTTATAAAGCAATCAAATTTTCACACATAACTGTGACTCAACTTTGACTAAAGATACAAGGTGGAGAGCTGAAAAGGTGGCACCGTAAATCACATGTTGACTTTGACCAGGTCGTTGGACACCCTTAATATATTTACTACGTTATTGAACTCTTATGTCTCGCCAGGTTCGTCAGCCACATTCCAGCACTTGCATTTTCCACTGGACGTGTCGCGATCAGAAGAAGTGTACTCGATGGTCAAGAGTGCCATCGAGCACTTTTCTGTTCCACCGTCAATCGTTGTCAACTGTGCGGGAATCACTCGCGACAACTTCCTTCTGAAACTGGATGAAGACAGCTTCCAACAGGTCATCGACGTCAACCTGAAGGTGCGCCACGATTTCGACTTCCAGAAGTCATGCTTTACTAACATTTATAAACTACATTTTACAAACATTCCTTCTTTTGAGTCTATCCATTCACTTTACCAACTTTACAACACAATATTACTCCAGTTTTTTTGTAAAGGATATTATTATTAGCACCACGTCTTACTACCCGTTCAGGCTATACGCACTTACGCTAATGTGTAATGGTAGGATGATTGTGAGATGAAATGGAGGACCTACAGTTTAACGTGGGATCCGAACCACGGTGGAGGCCTGGCATTCCACACATTCACAAGTTGTGATTAATACACGTCTTGTAAGAGGTGAAGGAAGGGTTTGGCAATCAGATAAATCTGTGCCAGGATGGAGGAATGAACCCCGGACTCCCAGCACAGAAGTCTGACACCTTACCTCTAGACCGCCAGGTCACCGGAAAGGATATTGTTAGCTCATGAGTTTTATCACATCTTTTAAACTCCTCGAAAAGTTAAAGTACAAGTTTGAACACCAAAGCTACTGGCTGAAGAGAGACAAGTATAATACTTACTTTAAGGCAGTGTTTCTCAAAGTTTTGCCGATGGAGGGCCACCAAATGGAAGTTATGTGAACTGGGGGACTACCGAGGTCTTAAAACAAATTCAGCCTATAACTATACAAACAAAGAAGAATATTTGTTTTCATACAAATGTAAAATTTACGAAACGGTTTGTGTGTTGCCAATATTATAAATTTTTATGTGAATGTGATGAACTGTTTGCCTCAGTTTTCAAAGTCACAACTGTCTAATAGTGCTGTGCTTTTTAATCCCGGGCAGAGTGTAATTCATGCTTGCCACTCTGCAACTTCAAAACGCCACCACAAATAAATGGGAGGTACTATTGACCCATAGTTTTTTTTTCCCCAAAAATAAATTTGAATTATTCTTATATAATTTCTTTAGCATGATAAACACATGTAAAATCAAAAGTAAAAAAAAAAAAGTTTCTAACAAGACAACTTTTTAATGTTTTCTTCTAAATATTTCAAGAGGTATAATGTTTTACTTTTGGATAAATAGATGACTTGAATAAAAAACTGACCCAGGCCATAGATTGGAAATAGTAATGGATGTAAAGTAAGTTTTTAAGCTATAAAACGGCCACATCCCTCGGCACCATAGTACCTGTTTAAGTTATAAACATACATTAAAAATATTAATAGAGTAAGAACGAGAAAGAGAGGTTTTTTTTAGAGGTAATGTACTCACATTTGCGTGGAGTAGGAAACCATTAAAGGAAATACCACCCTCAGTAAACCTGACTGAGATGTGAACCCTAATCTCCTCAATACCGGCAATCTAATTCAACAAAAGAGTAACGTGTTAGCTCAAGAGACCAATAATGTTTCCTTATTATTATATTAGTGTGATCACACACAGGCATGTGCACACACCACAATATTGCTAATCCAAATATGAAATTATCATGGACGTTTGGATTATCAAGGCATGATAAAAAAAAAGCCATGCGATACATTATATTCATTTATTTAATCATCAATTGGAAATTATATTTTTAGTATATCTTATTAATTTAGTTTTAAAACATATTCCTTTATCTTCGTGGCATGTTTTAGATATGAAAAATGGTATACTTAACCATAAAATACTCAGTGGCTAGTTTTATCAATGTTTCACCTTTCTCAAGTCTGTCTGAAACTACACATTTCTCTTTAAAGTTTAACATGTTATGTTTTAATTTGACTAATAATATTGCATTGTAAATTAAAAAAAAAAAAAAT
>CABFWB010001596.1:66860-106312 GCA_902151455.1 Timema bartmani
CATGTAATGAGGATGTTGGAGTACATGAGATAGTAGAGGAAGCAAGGCTGAGATGGTATGGACATGTAATGAGGATGTTGGAGTACATGAGATAGTAGAGGAAGCAAGGGTAGGATGGTATGGACATGTAGAGCCTGTCGCCAATTAAGCTGCACTGCTGAGAAGAAATTTCAGCTGTCGGCTTCTTAGGAAATCAAATGGTGCAACACCCATTACAGTGGAACACGCCGTACCGCCTTGTGGAATTTACGTGGTGGAAGCCTCGAAGTTTCTGGAGAAAAATTATTTTCTTTCATGTCATTCCAACACCTTTTGGGTGCATGGTTTAGTGCCGGCATGTTTCAAACTTAAACACATGATAGTTTGTGTTGTGAGCATTTTGTATTCTATCCTTACTTTTTGTTAGCTGTGTGTCTTACTACCGGTTAGGGTTATACGCCTACGTATTAATTACACTGATGGGTTAGGGATTAGGAAGGCATGATTTAGAAGAAATGCACCCACATTTCCATGGAAGGAGAGCGGAAAGCCATTTAGGGGGAAAACCCCATTGCACTAGACCGGAATCGAACCACGATCTCCCCGTCTTTGGTAGTCTAGTCCAACACGAGAGTAGCGCGTTAGACCACATGGCCACTGAAGCAGGTTACTCTTACCGTTGATTTTGATGTAAAATCACATTGGATTGAGGTAGAATTTAAGATACCTAGTTGCCAGCGAAATCGACCAGCATGTTTTCATTGTGTTTTTACTTGAAGCATTTTGACCAAATTAAATCCACCAACTTCCAAAAACTTACCTTTAAAAAAAAATCACCTCTCAAGCAAAATAGTGTTATGTGCAAACAAATTCGGCTATTTAAGCAGAGTTCAAAGTACTCTACACTACTTAATTTAAAATCTATTAAGCTATTGTTTTTAAGATTCTCAGACTGAATGACGAAGAGGTGGTACTGTTAGTTAAAGAAATTGCAGCCTATATGACCTATCTCATCCCAAGTACCACGATAATTTGGTGAATGTTCCACAAGGTGGTTTGGGGCGTTACACAGGCGGACCTCCGGAGGAATGTGCACAGAATGTTCCACAAGGTGGTTTGGAGCGTTACACAGGCGGACCTCCGGAGGAATGTGCACAGAATGTTCCACAAGGTGGTTCGGGGCGTTACACAGGCGGACCTCCGGAGGAATGTGCAAAGAATGTTCCACAAGGTGGTTCGGGGCGTTACACAGGCGGACCTCCGGAGGAATGTGCAAAGAATGTTCCACAAGGTGGTTCGGGGCGTTACACAGGCGGACCTCCGGAGGAATGTGCACAGAATGTTCCACAAGGTGGTTCGGGGCGTTACACAGGCGGACCTCCGGAGGAATGTGCAAAGAATGTTCCACAAGGTGGTTCGGGGCGTTACACAGGCGGACCTCCGGAGGAATGTGCACAGAATGTTCCACAAGGTGGTTCGGGGCGTTACACAGGCGGACCTCCGGAGGAATGTGCAAAGAATGTTCCACAAGGTGGTTCGGGGCGTTACACAGGCGGACCTCCGGAGGAATGTGCACAGAATGTTCCACAAGGTGGTTCGGGGCGTTACACAGGCGGACCTCCGGAGGAATGTGCAAAGAATGTTCCACAAGGTGGTTCGGGGCGTTACACAGGCGGACCTCCGGAGGAATGTGCACAGAATGTTCCACAAGGTGGTTCGGGGCGTTACACAGGCGGACCTCCGGAGGAATGTGCAAAGAATGTTCCACAAGGTGGTTCGGGGCGTTACACAGGCGGACCTCCGGAGGAATGTGCACAGAATGTTCCACAAGGTGGTTCGGGGCGTTACACAGGCGGACCTCCGGAGGAATGTGCAAAGAATGTTCCACAAGGTGGTTCGGGGCGTTACACAGGCGGACCTCCGGAGGAATGTGCACAGAATGCTCCACACGGTGGTTTGGAGCGTTACACAGGCGGACCTCCGGAGGAATGTGCACGGAATGTTCCACAAGGTGGTTTGGGGCGTTACACAGGCGGACCTCCGGAGGAATGTGCACGGAATGTTCCACAAGACGGTTTGGTGCGGTTCAGCGCCTTAGTGGGCAAATATCTTTATGAGGATGTTTGAGTACATAAGATAATAGAGAAAGAAAGGCTGAGATGGTATGGGCACACAAGGAGGATGGAAAAGAACCCAAGTAAATGAGAAAGTTTGGAGGGAAAAGAGAGCAAGGGAAACCAAGAAATATATGGAACAAGCATCTAACAGCAAGTGTACAAATGAGAGGGGGAAAGAGAAACAGAGGAGGAAGAATGGTGTTAGTACAAAGGGAGATGGAGGAATTTTAACAAAGTGATTCGGCCACAAACTGTAAACTTCATGATGAATGATTAATCAGGGTGTCTAATGAGTTGGAGGAAAAAATTCCTTCGGGAATAATCGGCTGAACATTAAATAGTGCATATATAGGCATAATGCACTCATAGGCAACATTAAACTTTAACTAGATGGCAAACATTAACCTTGTCCTTAGTATCACGGTAAAAAACCATCAGGCGGCTAGACAGTCGACGCATTCCCGTTGTTACAATGCGCAGGATATTCAAACTAAAATATTTCCATGACTTTATGGCCAAAATACTGCAAATTCGTGACTTTTTAGGGTCTTTGGTGGTGGCTTTTTTTTAATCCCCGATTACTAACTTTTCGTGACCTGGTTGACCCAGTTAATTGATCTTAACATATTTTGATTTGATAGCACTTCAAATTAGGATAAGCTAATCCACATTCTCCCAGTGGTTTTACTAATGTGTATACTCACAATAAACTAAAAAAAACAAAACAAGCTTTGGTGGATCCATTAAGTATAAACCAGGAAAATGATCACAAGTTTTGTTTTTGTTTCTCCGCTAGTTTCGGTATCAGATGCAACGCGGTCGTGCCAGGCTTCATCGATACCCCCATGACGGACGCTGTACCTGATAAAGTCAAAGAGAAGTTTCGAGCAACCATTGCGCTGAAGAGGTTCGGGAGAGCAGAAGGTGAGGATTCTGATCCCAAATTGATTTGTTGCCCACGAGGAATAAAACAAAACAAAAATCATTTCACTCACATTATTTTACAATCTATAGTAATTTTTTTTTGTCTTCTATTTCAGAGGTAGCAGAAGTCATTGTATTCCTTGCTTCGGATAAAAGTTCTTATGTAAATGGTGCATCTATAGAAGTCATAGGCGGTTGATTGTGAGTCTAAAGACTAATGCTTGAAGACGAATCAATTTGTATTGTACAATACAGCTATATCTTGCTCTTTTGATGAGTTAGCAATCAGTGCACCGACGAAAGTCAAAGTGTAGCCTTTCATTAGCTCGCAAATGTGAATGCATGCAACAACTAAGCACGATTTGAACTGCTAACACAGAAATAACTATAAACTCTTTTTCAATATAATCACAAAAATAACTGATAAAGGCAACAGTGCCGAAATAAAATTCTATTTGTGTTAAAATGTGTGTGTGACTATTTCTACTATAGAAGAAAGAAAGAAGATGTCACCTTTCTTTGTACATTGGATTCTTCCCACATTTTTCCTCTTTCCCTAGGTGGGCTTTCTTCATCAAATTTACTCTTAGTAGTTTAAAAAAAAAAGCGCACACGGAACAAATTCTATTCAGACAGGCCAACAGAAAAAACAAGATGACTTGTGGTGCCGATGATGAAATTTTATAATTAAAACCTGATGAAAGAGCAAAGCGGCAAAAGTCAAGGTATTTCTGTACACTCGCTTGTTTACCTGCAGGTCTTACAACTGTTTCCATTGTAACAGGTATGTGTGCAGAGATAAACACGCATACCAGGCCTACCTGCTTGGAATCAAACTGAAACTGGAAAATACATATTTAAATATAGGACATGTAGGTATTTATCAGCTATGGATGATGTCAAATCAACATTTGATTATGCTGCAATTTTTAATTTTTAAGCCATGTTTGTTCTTGAAAATTTCTTAGAAAGTATTTAGAAAAAAAAAAGAAATTTTATTTGGTTGAGGTATTATTTATTTTATAAATGGTTTAGGGAAGATGTGTCTGTATGTATATTTTTTTGTTGATATTAAAATTTATATTTTGCTTTAGTAGGAAAAAGACCGCAAGGAAGGCCAAGAAAGAGATGGGAGGAGCAGGTAACTAAAAGGGTTCAAGTGAGAGGAGAAGAATAGAGGGAGATGGAGGCATTTTACTAAACTGACCTGGCCTCAGGCTGGAAACAGTTGATGATGATTTTGCTTTAATATCAAAGGTTTACAGTGGTTTATTGCTCTGTATTAACAAAGACATTTCAAAGGAGCAAGTTTAGAAATTTAAGCAAACTATTTCTTTTTCCGTTTAAGTTTCTTGGCCTGCTTGTGCGCTTTGAAGTGGGTTTTTCTCCTCTGCTCTATGATCTCCTTGTACCTCTTTTTGTTATACTTCTGGAACTCTGCGTCCGCCATCAGTTCCTCGACTATTGTCTTCTTCCGCTGTTTCTTGGGCACGCGGCTGTGGTAGTAATCTGCAGGAGCCTCCACCACTCTACCAACCTGACAACAAAGTTATGCGCTTTACTTACACGTCCGTTAACTATGGTTAAAAGTAGGTGTGCGACTCTCAATTTCTTGGGATATCACAATAATTAGGGTCGTGAGACTACTAAAAAAATTTAATCAATTTTAATGTTGTTTTAATCAAACTAATACCACAAGTATCTTGAATGAGATTTTAAATTTTATATTGAAAATATCAAGTTTATTTAATTACAAACACAGTCACTCAATATCAGTTTGTTTGATTAAAAATATAAAGTAATGTAAAGCTGTATTAAATTTTGTTAAAAAAACTGAATCATAACTCTCTTCGCCAAAAATTATATATTCTTAAAAAATGAATTTTGTGTTTATGGATTAATCTGTTTAAGAAATTAACTTGATATATTTGTAGTCGAATATTATTTGGACTTGAATAAAACTACTCAATTCTTTCTTCTTTAAATTTTGGATTGGAATTTGTCAGGGGTCTGCGAGCTTGGGTATTTTCCATCGAGTCGAGTATTTATAAAAGCTCTTGAGTTCGAGTATTGTCTATTCATAATTTTAATTGGTAAAAAAAAATTATATTAAAACACATGTTCTTAAAATATGAATGACACTCATTTTTAAAAATAGTAAATAATTTTGAAAAAAAAAAGTTAAATAACAGAAATATTGGTTTTTAAATTAGAAATAACATTTATAAAACATAATTTAAAAATCTAATAAGAAAATAACTAAAATGGTTTCAACACTCATGTCTTTAAGAACATTAAAATTACACTAACAATTATAGAAAAAGTTAATAAAATCAATAATTCCACGATGGCTTGTAAATGTATAATAAGACAGTGTAGAAACACTGTACAGTGATATTGAAGGAAGCCAACCTTAAAGGATAGTTAGGATAGGTCTAGAGAGGAATAAACACACTTCTCTATTCATGTATTCTTAAAACTTTTACAATTCTTCAAAACTTTCACAGTTGCACATTAGTTTGAATTTTCAGGAATATTACTATTTCATTAATGTCTCTTAATATGAAAAATAAATATTTCCT
Organism: Timema bartmani; assembly: GCA_902151455.1. Classification (NCBI taxonomy): domain Eukaryota; kingdom Metazoa; phylum Arthropoda; class Insecta; order Phasmatodea; family Timematidae; genus Timema; species Timema bartmani. Next base: position 72,463 of record CABFWB010001596.1, read on the forward strand.
AAAATTCAAAACAATGTGCAACTGTGGAAGTTTGAAGAAGTGGGAAGTATAAAAGTGTAGAAAGAAAATAGAGAAGTGTGTTTGTTTATATCTAGGCCTAACCTAACTTTCCTTTCAGGTTGACTTCCTTCACTATCGCTTTACATTATTGTAGTGTGTTCCTACACTCTCTGGATAAAAAGTTAATAAAATATAAGTTTTAATAAGCTAATATTTCCCCAAAATATGCTTCAGTAACTTAAATTACCATAAGAATCATAAACAATTAGAAATTCTGTGAAGTGTTTAGTATTTCTTTTATTATTCCTTGGTGTAATAGTGTATGATCACGTCTTCTGTTCCATTTCCATTCCTCTATGCGCAGTAACACATGCGTGTTGTACGAGCTCTCGTTAAACATTATTTTATTGATAAATTTACTTCAATTCAATTTTTAATGCTTATAAAAGTTTATGCTGATACTTAAAATTAAAAATAATATGACTAAAATAATATTTCTAGCAAACCATATGAAATAGTAAATGTTTTTTAATTCAAATGTGGTAAGTTTGGTAAAATATGTATTACAATAAATAAGATCAACATTGATTGTAAACAGGTTAACCAACATAATTCTATAACTAAATAGTAACTAAACTAGAACTAGTTATGTAGCTAAACATATTATTTAATACGAGTTTAAAATATCTTAAGTTTGAAAACATTTAATATAATAAATATTCTTGATATTACATTTTTAATTTAACATAAATCATTATTTTAGAAAAGGACCAGGTATAAATAGTAAAAAGAATCATTCAATTATTTAGTAATATTCTTAGCTATTTTAATTTTCATTGCTTTTTCATGGCAATACAAGTAAACAACTTAAATCAAGTATAATTCAAAATGGACGAAAATATTGAATAAATTTACTGGTCTACTTGTTTTAAAGCTCTATTATGTTATTAATGTGAACAGTGAAATTAATTTTTAACAATTTGTTAAGTAACCGAATGATTTATAAGTGGAAATGCTGATATTATCTCAATTAAATAGACTATTCTTACTATTCCGTTTTAAAAATTGATTATTAAGTACATCAAGTGGAAACTCGAAAATGACGAGCCTACACAACTTTCGATCCCGATCTCAAGCTCGGCTCAAAGCTCGGAATACGAGCAATCGCAGAGCCCTAGAATTTGTTTTAGTGCTTATTGTAAGTGTATTTGGAAGAAGGTACAAGAAAAGTGGATAGAAAACCTATATAAGGGATGAACACAATATGGCTTTTATAATTATAAGAAGAACACAGTTCACACTTTACATTGCTGCCACTGGACAAAGAAGTGGCTGCCTCTTAGAAGAAAATATGTCACTACTCCCTCAACTAGACCCCAATCCATTGATTTACCATTGTAGGAAATGATTCATGACTCACAAAAAAGTTACATTCAGTTACTATTTCATATTACAATATTCTATCACATTTCTTTTTATGTTCATAATTTTTTACAAAATTCAGGGCATTCAAATTTGGGATTTGAGGATAAAACAAAGATTTGTATTAGAGATTCAGATTCGTAAAATAATGTATTCAGACCCATGTCTAGACTTTAAATTGAGACACTTGACATTCTGCGGAGTGAACAGCCAATCAAGGCGCGGTTCACCCGCAACACCGAGTGGAAATTAACAGGCACCTACCTGGAAGAACTTGGGTAAAACTTTCAGGTCATTCTTCTTGTAGAAATGTTTGGGGTCAAGTACGGATCTCATCTGCAAGACTTCGAGGTCGTGTTTCAACTCGTCTGTCATCTCCGTGGCGGGCATGTTGAACCATCCTTCACCCTTCGTTTTCTCTCTCGCTCGCTGAAAACATCATTTTGCCCGGATATCAATAGTCATTAGTACGGCGATAGCCACCTCCGAACATCATATTCTTAAATTGAAAACTGACGCCTGGACACAGGAATCGAACCCGTGACCTTTGGCTTGGTACGCCATTGTTCTAACCACTGAGCTATCCAGGAGTCATCTCGTGCTCAGAATCATTCTTATATTTAGAATCAACTTTGGATATCAGATCATGACATATAAATTAAATTAACTATTAAATGACCAGCTTCAACGTCCGAATAGTCTAAAGCATTAAAATCTCAATAGACTAGACTGCCGATGATGGGGAGCCCAAGGTTCAAATCCTGGTTAGATGTATTGGGGGTGGTCTTTCCAAAATGGTTTTACACTCTCCTTTTATACAAACATGAGTACACTTCCTCTTAATTCTACCTTCCTCATCCCTAGCAAAATTAGCAATATTAGTACACATGCATTTAACTAATATGGATACTAAGATGCAGTGCTAAAAAAACCATTAAATTATCAATTTAAATGCATAGTATAATGATAAGCCTATACACAAATAGCTCTAGGCCTCACTCAGGGTCAAACCGATAGTCTCCTATGCTTGTGGTAATAATCTCTAACCACTTGATAATTAAATAAATTATGTGTTAACACTCATTAAATAAACATGCTATTTAATTACTTTTTTCAATTAAAAATGCAATGGAGGTCTAACTGCTGTGTAAGATCTACCTGTCTTATTTTCTTTAATATCTTCTTGTTTTCCTCGGGAAGCGGTATTGTGTGCAATTTCTCGAAACCAGGAGTGATGACGCTTTTCTTCAATACATCATCGACAAGGACCGATTTAACTATCTTGGTGGGAGCAGTTATTCCTCGTCTCGAGAATGTGACCATATCAACATACACATCATCAGGGTCGAAGTCTTCATCTCTTAAAGATGGTCTAAAAACAAAGATTGCTTCAGGTTGTGTTGAGTGTTATAAAGTTTTATTTCCACAAGTTGGTATAGTCCACAGCTAACAAGCCAATGGATTTTAAAATGTGGCATAAATTTAACCATGACCAAAAACACTTAGGGTTATTTGTATTTATTCTGATGTAGAACAATTTTCAATTAGAATTTTTTTTNTTGCAAAAGATGCACTACTTTATTAGTTCTGGTTAAAAAAAAGTAAAAGAAATATAAAAATGATCAAAAAGCAGTTGCCTGACTCCAAAATAAAATATAAAACAGAGATACAGCCAGTTCAAGCTCTAGAAAATAAGTTTTACTCACTAAATGTGAAACATAATTTTAAAGTTAAAAATATTAACGAGTCACTAATTTAATATCAGTCATAATTAGAACAAAATTCAAACTGGGTGTTTATTCTTATTTATTTTATATCTCACTATGCAAAGTAATTGTGTAAATTGTGTACAGCAAGGAAAGATAGCTAGATGTCCTGATAGGTCAATTAAGTTTATGCTTTTTTTAAAGGGTGGAATGGGGTAGTAATTAATTTTATCAAACTCTGTTGTATCAGAGAATACTGCAAACAAAATATCATTTGGCAAGGTTAATGAGTTTAAATATTAAGAATAATTTTAACTAGGCCCTAGCAATAACAATATTAGAGTGAAAATTGGGGAAACAATAGTCAAGAAATGCAAGCTATTACACGGTCATTATACAAAACAATAATTATTTTATTGGTTGCTTTCCATGGGTGTGAAATGTGGTTTCTTAAATGATGAAAACAAATTTAGTATTTTCGAAAAAAAAAAGGTGCTTAGGAAGATATTTGGTCCAAAAAGGGATCAAGATACTGGGGAGTGGAAGAGGTTACATGATGTTGAGTTACAAACCTTGTATTCATCACAAGACATTGTTAGTTGTTGACAAGTCTCATTGTGGTAATTTTTTCACTAATCTACAATAAAATCCAAGCACTTATTTTCCATTTTATAAGTTAAAGTTTTATAACACTAAAATACATGGCGATTGACTCAATTATTTTTCACACAAATTACATCTATTTAATGACATCACCAGTTAAGCTTTTATACAAACTCACCTAGTCTTTTTAGAAGTTAAATCATTTGTAAACTCAAGATCTTCTGTAAAACTTGAAAATGTATCACCTAGAACAGAAAGAAAATTAAATTAATTAACTTGTATTCTAGACTAATGAAACAAGTTACAAATCAGGCAAATAATACATGCCATTCAATGTAGGAAGTTCATCATCACTCTCAGATTCTACGTCATCCAATTCGACATCGCTGTTTACATCGTTCACTTCAGGTACATCTTTATCACTTTCTATTGAATCCAAATCAGCATTACCAGAGGTGTCTATCACAAATAAATTATCCATTTCAATGACGTAGTTAATAAACTAAATATGAAAACATAAACGTTACCATGTTTCTTGTTTTTCACTTAGACCACGTTTTCTACGACTTAGACAGTTATACCAACTTAAAACAAATAACTTTTGGTTCTACAGAACGAACCATTGATATCTATAATATTACTGGATAAACTAGACATTTGTGGCTGAAATTTTCGAGTTGTCGTCTGCATAACATTGAGTAAGAAAGAAGAAAACTTTCGGGTATCTCTCTCTTACACCTATACAAGGCAATGGGGCATTTTGACATTGTTCATTAATTTATTGAATATATGATAAACAACAATGTGTGATTAGTTAAATGAAATAAATGTGTAAGTAAAAGCTTTGAAGAGTATAACAAAGTTCTAAACTTGTAAGTTGATGTAGGCTTATATATACGATGATTTTTGAAGGAAGCTCGTTTGGAAGGCTTTATCTTGTACCAGAATCCTACCCTATAGTGTTTAGGTAGGATAAAATACTTTTCAGAAGGGAATTTCTACTTCCATTCTAAATGACCGTTTATCCTACCAAAATACTAATAAATTATAGTATTCTGGTACGAAATAAAGCCTTACAGATTGGGAATCCTACTAAAATCAGGGTTTAGTAGATAACCCTATTTCCTACAAGTCCATAAACTAAATTATCGTTTGAAAATAAGACTTTTAAAAAAAAGTATGTCATTTAAACAAATGTAATACAGTTTTTAGCTAACTTGTTTTATTATAGTTATCAAACTTTCAACATAATATTGTTTTTGAAAGCAATATACAATGTATGAGCCAACATTTATATATATATATGTATAAAATAAATGGTAATATAATATTTTCCACAAACATATAACCTAAGTGATCATTTGAACGTATGGTAGCTACACAAAGTGTGTCATTCAAACAAATGTAATCATGTTTTAAGATACTTTATTCATTTTATTTATCGAACTTTCAATATGATATGGTTTCTTAAACCAATACACAAGTTAATAGCCAACTTTAAATATAAGTGTAGACTTGGCAGAATGTAAACAACATGGATGATAACTACATATTTAAATAGATTAAAGATTGTATTCGTATTTGTACAGTATTATATGTAAAACTGAATTGTATATCCTTTAATGTATATGATTCTTCAGGCAAGTGTGATATAATACTTCATTATTTTAAAACAATATAACACGTTTATTCATCAGAGACATGTTTTCACATAAGAACATTGAAAGAAACCGTTAAATCCGCCCCCCCCCTCAACAATGAAGCAGATGATAAACTTGAGCGTCACGCTTCGATCCTTGGCAATGCTTATGTTTATGTCCATCTAGTACAATATAGAGATCACTGGAACGAACATACAAAATAATTATGAAATTAAGTAGATTAGGATGATCCATTAATATCTATTATATAACTGGATGTGGACAGAATTTCGAGCTTTCGTCTGCACACCTTTGTGTAAGAGAGAAGAAAACTTTCAAGTATCTCCTGTTATCTTATAAACACACATACAAGCCAATGTGGCATTTTAACATCGTTCGAAAATTTGTATGAATATATTAGATTCATCCATGTATGACTAGTTAATGTTAGCTGCTACCTTAAAAAAAGACAGAACAAGTTTAGACCAGTTTTTAATATTGATGGTCAAAAAGAGAACACACATAAGACAAAAGCGCAATCGGCTATATTCAATTGTTACACGTACATAGAGGCATGGAGGTCAGAAAACAAAAGAGGCATGAATTCACCTTCTAATTACCACCCCATAAATTAATACCTCTGACAAGTAAACACAAAAAATAATTAATTAACTAATCCTAGATCTTTCACACAGCTTTCATGTTTAACCTTAGAAAGAGGTTTTATTAGGACATCTGCTAAAATATTATCTGTGGGAATATATTTGATATTAATTACTCCTGAGTTTAAATGCTCTCTTATGAAATGATATTTAATGTCAATATCTTTGGATCACTGATTAGTAATAGTATTTTGACAAATGTATAGCTCCTCTGTTGTCACATAACACATACATAAGTTTTATTATTCTTGTTGGGTCTATTTCAGAAATTAAAGTTCTGAATCACAATGAATTCTGAATAGTGAAAGACATGGCCATATACTTTGCTTCTCAAGTAGACAATGCGATGGTTTTCTGTTTTTTACTGCAACACGAAATGAGGCCATTTTGTAACATGAAACAGGATCTTGCTTCTGAATACCTGTTATTGATTTTACTACTTCAGTCTGAGTCACTAAAACCGACTAGGTTCTCATTTCTCTGTTTACTAAATTCTAATTTAAAATCAACTGTTCCTATAAGATATCTGAAAATCTTTTTTGAAACTTAGCCAATGAATTTCTTTGTAACATAAATTATACCTGCTCAGTAGGTTAACAGCAAAGCAAATATCTGGCCGAGAAATTTGTGATAGATACAATAGACTACCTATAGCTTCTTGATATGGAACACTGTGTCCTGTATCTTTTCTGAGTCTTTATCTTGAAAGTTCAACCCAGAGTCTAGTGGAATTGACACGGCTTTTGGTCCAGTCACGTTAAACGACGTTAAAATTTTCTTAGTGTAGTCTTCTTGTGAGATTCATATTTTACCTGCTTTTCTGGCTCTGATAATTTCCATTTCAAGGCAATTCTTAACTGATCCGAGGTCTTTCATCAAGAATTGATTTTCAAGTGATGCTTCGCCTTTACTTTTCAATTTCTTGTTATTTGAAAACAACAGTAAATCATCGACACACAGTGTGAACTGCAATGATTAAAATATCTTCATCATTTCGTTGGTAATAGACACATGGATCAGCATTTGAGCTGGTGAATCCTAATGCTGTTAAAACCAGATGAATTTTACTATTCCAAATTCTACCACTTTGTTTGAGTCCGTACACCTACTTTTTTACTTTCCATACCTTGACGTTGGTAATCAGTTCTTCGGGTGGCGTCACATAAATGTCTTCTTGGAGATCTCCATATAGATACACCATTGTAACATCCAAATTATCTATGTTTATATTTTCTTTTGCTGCCAGTAATATCAAGTATCGTATAAAGGTATATTTGACGACATGCGAAAATGTTTCATTGTAATCGATGCCTTGTCTTTGACTCCACCCTTTAATGACAAGTCTCGCTATGTATGTCGGAGGTTTCTTTTTTGTTGCCGGATTTTACCTTAAGTACCCACTTGCTCTTAAGGGACTTAACATTTTCTGTAGGATCAACAACTGCAAAGGAATAATTTTTATTAGTGATTTGTATTCTTTAGACATGGCTGAATTCAATTTTTCATGTTTACTTCCTTCCAGAGCTTCATTTACATTTACTGAATCGTACAAAACATCTTGTGCTTTAACATAGCAAGTGATGTGATCAGGCTATACCTTGGGTTTGGCTTGTCTTGATGAACGTCTGAGGGTCCTCTCCACCAGCCCATTCTGTGCAGGATTGTAGCTAGCTGTTAGCTGATGGACGATGCCAGAAGAACTCGGTATCTGTTTCATATTCTTGTTAACATATTCGCCTTCATTGTTCCAGCGAATCTTCTTGATCTTCAAGCCTGTTGGTGTCTTAACCATTGTCTTGAATTCAGAAAATATTCTATGGACCTCAGACTTATCTTTTATGAAGTAAACAAATATTTTAAGGGAGTAATCATCAACAAACGTAAGGAAATATTTACTTCCGCCTATAGATGTCGTCTCCATCGGACCACACAAGTCTGAATGCACTAACTCTAAAATAGATTTACTGTACATTTTGCTTCTCTTGAACGGAAGTCTCACTTGCTTACCCATGATGCACAGCTCACACAGTTCAAAAACTAAATAGTTAAGGTCCATACCTTCTGAAATTTGTCTGAGTTTCTTTACCCCTTTCCGAATGAGGTGACCGAGTCACTTGTGCCCCAAAAAATCCTTGGATTGTGTGTAAAAACTGGATTATTTTGCTCGGGGTGTATCCAAACAATATATTCCGTTTTAAGCATGGGATTTAGCAACAAGCCCGCCATCACTGTCATGTTACAGTCTAACCTCTCTGAACTATTTTACTAAATGATAATAAATTCACCACCTAGTTTGGAATGTGCAACACATTACTTGCTTCTACTTCTACAGTAGTGTCGTTTACAATGTGTTCTAGATTAATAGTCTCTGACACATCTGCAACTAAATCAAAACTATCAGCAGCTGTCACCTTGATTTCAGTTGAGGTTATGTTTGAAAGTTTATGTGAATTGTTTGTAATATGAGTTGACGCGTATAAATCCATAAACCAATGATACTTGTCTTCAATGTTTTCACTATAGGTCATAAAGGCTTTCTGACCTTGGTCTGTAAAAGGCTTTTCACTAGTACGATCACTGTGCCTCACCATACCTTGAAGATTCCTATCCGTGTTCTGGTTTACAATAGTTAGAAAAATGATCAGGCTTGCCACAACTAAAACATTCCATAGCAGGTGTTTTTTTTCTTGAACTTACTTCGTGATTAATAAAGCCGTTTCATTGGTTAAAGTATAATGATTCACTTTGATATCTTGCAATAACTTCACTTTGATAAAATCACGCGTAATTTTTATACCAAATCTTTAGGACCATTATCATTGACTCATGGGTGTCAGGTAAACCAGCAAGAAGCAGTGTCCCTATCCACTTATCATTTAAAGGGAATCCCATTTAATTTAATTTGTTTGCGGTTGATACAATCGTGTCACAATATTCGTCCACAGACTTACAGTCGACTGACTAACCAACGCTAGCGAGAGTCGAGAGAGGACCACTCAAGCGCACGCGGATGCCACATAGTTCGACAAAGACTGAGGTAGTTCCTGGAACATTCCACATGTCTGTTAAAGGACGTGTTCGATCTTTCTGTAACATGCTAGAAGTTGCGCAAGCGTTGTTTTGTCATGCGTTCCTGTCCCACGTGATACAAATATGTTCCGCGCACCCAGTTTCTGTACCCCTCCTCATTCTCTGGGTCTAATCGTATATAACCACATATTTGTCTCCTCTAATGGCACTCATGGGATATCCTCTTTTTAGATAAGGATGTAGCGGCGACTACATAAAAAAAAGTAAGACAAAATTTCACGTTTCGGCTTGAATTAATTTTTTGTTATTATCAAGTAACATTTTCAAAATTCCTTCTTGAACATACAAGTTTTTCTTTTATATATATAAATATCGTTGACTTCTTTTTGGTGTAGATAATATTTATTTTTAGAGTACAAAATATGAAACAAGGTCTAAGTAATATTTTTTTTAGAGTAACGCAAGATATAATACGTATTACCGTTTTGTAATGTTATGGAGAGGCGTAAGGCAAACCTTTGTGGTATATTTATATCAGTAAGTTCAGAAATGAGGGAGAACCATTTAACTTTGAAAACTAAGTAATATTTAAATGTCAATTGTGAGGAACATAAGACGTAGTACTTATTAATTTTTTGTAATGTTATGAAGAGATTTAATGCATAAAATAGGTTTATAATTATATTTATAGCATTGAGTTCTGAAATTAGTGAGAACAATTTAATTTTGAAAACAAAGCAAAATTTTAATGTCAATAGTGAGGAACACAAGGCTTAAACTTTGAAAACAAAGCAATATTTAATAGTGAGGAACGTTAGACATAGTATGTATTCCTTTTTGTAATGTTAGGAAGAGACGGAAGGCATAAACTTTATTGTATATTATTTGAGTTCCAAAGTTATGATGAAACGATTTACTTTTCCAAAGTAAGTAATGTTTAAAGTCACTATTAAAGGGAATAGTTTGGCATGCTATTGGAAAAGATTCTTTTGTAGCTATGTTACATAAAGTTTTGATTGAAAGTAATATTTATTTAATTGGATAATTTTTTATACTTCTCTTTTGCAATGATACAGAGTTACTTTTACTGAAATTTGAATTGAATTTATAAATAGTTTCCATTTATTACGGCTAGTTGTAAATTAATTTATTATGTTTCTTAATTAAATATAGTACTTTGTGAATTTATTGAAGGACGATATGTTTAAAATTGAACAGAATACGTTATTTAAATTTATTTACCTTATAATTATTCTGTTTTAGGTTCAGTAGAGTTCCTTGAAGATATTCCGATAGACTTAACTCTGAATTGTGGATTTTCATTTTTTTAAATTTATCTTTAAAATATTTTGAACTTATATGTATTATCAAATTTATTTTTTGTACATTTATATATTATATTTATACTATCTAGGATCATATTATTAAGATTACGTACAAACTTTAGTCCTGGCGTTCTTTTTCATGTTTAGTACTTTTAATCTACATTTTCTTTCAGTATACTTAGGTTATGATTTAGTCATGTTGTTTGTTTAGTGAATGAGTGGGAAATTTACCGAGCTTGAGGAGGGCTTTAGGTGGTCTCTATTTCCGCAACCAGGTGGGTTGCATTCATATGAGGAGATATAGTTTGCCCTCAGAATATCTCTGCTTGATTTACTCGAAAGACTCACTCTGATTGTTTATGTTATGTTTATCTTGTTAATATTTTGCGCCTTCTGCGTATTTGGGTAATTAGAAGGTTGCATCACTACTGTGATAATAACACCCACAGTCTGTGCACATGTTATGATTTCTTGTATGCCAGTTTGTATGATAAGAAGCGATGTGTCAAACAAAGAGTGTTATGTTTCAACTGCTTACAAAATGGTCACAATGTAAATGAGTGTCCTAGCACGCAGCAATGTAAGAATTGTGGTGCATCTCTCCATACATTGCTTCATAACGAACAGCGTGTGCCATCAGGTGTGCATGAGAATGAAGTTAGGCTAGGTCAAAATGGGGGATACCATGGCAGCCAGGACCAAAAAGGTTTCGGTGAGCGCAAACAACCAGACAGTGCTTGTTTAAGTCCTACTCAGGGCAGTTATTGTAGTCTCAAACAACGAAGCTAAACTCAAGTGTTATTGTCTGCAGCGATCATCAAGGTCAAGGACAAACTGGGTCGCACTCATCCATGCATAGTACTTTTGTATTGTGGTTCGCAGTCGAACTTTATCACTTGCTCAGCGGTTAGAAAACTGAGGCGTCAGCGCAACCTATCGCCAATTGCAGGATCGATGACATTGCGGTTACAGATTCACAGAGCGTAGACGTGCAATTAATGTCAAATGTTTCAGAATATTCAGCTAATGTAACATGCTATGTACTTCCTAATATTACAGGTAGCTATTCCAGCGACACATCTGGATATTGGTAACGGGTGTATCCCTTACGACATTAAGTTAGCAAATGAGCAGTTTCACATCCTTGGCCATGTAGACATGCTTTTATGCTCTGTACTGTTCCTGCACCTACCACGGCGGACACGTGATCAAACTCACCCTGTACTACAGGAGACAGAATTGGGTTGTATTCTTGCAGGAAGGATGCCAACGAGTATCAGAAGCAAGCAACCGAGATCTTCCACATCATTATTATTAAGAAGTGAGCCTAACCTAAGCAAGCAGCTGCAACGGTTCTGGGAACAAGAAGAGTTTGTGTCTAAACATGCACTGACGAGGAAAGGTATTGTGAGCAGCACTTTATTGAGAAACATAGCGTTTCGTCGTGCGTCTGCTTCGAAAGACAGACCACGCCCCATTGTGTGAATCCATCATCGGTGCCAAGAACAGATTCCAAAATCTGGAAAGGAAATTCTGCAATAATGAAGCTCTCCAAGAAAATTATGTGAAGTTTATGGAGGAGTACCAAGGTTTAGGCCACATGAAGCTGTTGCCTACACTTCATTCCCACCCAAGGTCAGAGTGCAATTCTACAATGGAACCAGCGTTCTATATACCTCATCATGCTATCCACAAGGAAAGTAATACGACCACAAAGACATGGTTCGTCTTTGATGCTTCTGCTAAATCATCAATCGGAGTGTCATTAAATGATATTATAATGGTTGGTACTACCTTACAACCGGATATACAGTCTATAGTATTGCGTTTCAGAACACATACATATGCAATGGCTGCTGATATCACCAAGATGTACAAACAAATTAGCATAGACCCAAGATATTACAATTTACAATGGATATTATGACCCCCAAATTCAGAGGCACCATTAGAACACTACCAGTTAACAACTGTAACATATGGTACATCATCTGCTTCATTTCTTGCAACCAGATGCCTCATACAGCTAGCTGATGAAGCATCAGATAATTATCATGAAGCATCAGAAGCTATCAGTAGGGATATGTATATGGATGACCTTCAGACAGGACATAATAAATTTCACAGGGATAGTCAGTTACAGAAAGATCTAATTCAAACACTGGAAAGGGGTGGATTCCAACTCCACAAATGATGTGCAAACCATGCATCTTTACTTGAAGCCATCCCAGATCAGAAGAGGGAAATATAACTCCCATTGAAGTTCAACCACAATGAGGGAGTAAAGACTCTGGGTTTGCTGTGGCATCCTGCACTGGATGAGCTCCAATGTTATACGTGTGAAGGTTCATAAAGGTCCAGTCACTAAAAGGATAGTACTAGGTATCATAGCTTCAATCTTCGATCCACTAGGTCTTCTAGGCCCAGTGATCCTTCAATGCAAGAGATTTATGCAGTGCTTATGGTCATGTCCTTTGCAGTGGGATGAAGTGCTTCCCATAGAACTGCAAGAAGAATGGATCTCCAAAAGCTTAAAGAAATTGGAGGGAAGAGCGCTCTTCGCAGTCTTCATCCTTTCCTTGACGACAGTCGAGAGGTCGACAGAAGAGGTCGATTGCTGCAGCATGCTGAGGTTGAGTACGACCAGAAACATTCTATCATATTGACAGCAAGCTCCAACCTTACAAGATTAATAATCCAAAATGAGCATCTAAGATTACTTCATGCTGAGTCCCAGTTGTTACTTGCAGCTCTCAGACAACGATATTGGGTAGTGAATGGCAAGAGTGTTGTACGCCAAATAGTCCACAATTGTATTAAACGCTTCAGGCTAAAATAAAAGGCAGCTCAACAACTCATGGGACAGATGCCAGAATCTCGTGTACGTTCAGCAAGGCCATTTCTGAACTGTGGTGTGGATTACGCTGGTCCATTCTTAATTTGTCAAAGCGGGGGACGTAGCAAGATCAAAAGAAAATACTACACAGCGATATTCATATGTTTTGCAACAAAGGCTATCCATATTGAACTGGTCAGCGATCTGACAGCAGAGGCCTTCACAGCGTCACTTCATAAATTTTCTGCCAGACGCGGAAGAAGTAAGAATATATATAGTGATAATGGTAATACATTTGTAGGGGCAGATAATACTCTTCAAGCTGTCTATAGATTATTTCAAGATAATAAGTGAATGGTTTTGCAAGTGTTGAGGGCATACAATGGCATTTCATTACACCAGGATCACCCCAATTTGGTAGCCTTTGGGAAGCGGGTGTCGAGTCGATGAAATTCCACATGATACGTGTTGTAGGCAATACAAGTCTAACCTTTGAAAAGTTGTGTACCATGTACAGAATTATAAGCTCGCCTTAATTCTCGTCCTCTTTGTCAATTATCAGCCGATTCTAGTGATCCTCAAAGTCTAACCCCTGGTAATTTCTTGATAGGTGGTCCTATCACCGCAATACCAGAGTCAAACTACACCCACATTCCCATTAACAGACCGTCCAGGTTACAACTGGTCCAACAATGTACCCAACGGTTGTGGAAGTTGTGGTCATCCGACTACTTGAGCCAGCTCCAGCAGCGTTCCAAGTGGACCATTGGGTCACCCGATCTTCAACCAGGAATGCTTGTGCCCCTGAAGGACGATGATGTTCCCTCTACAGTGGAGATTGGGAGTGGTGGAAGAGATCCATCGTGGTCTTGATATTCCTGTTCTAGTAGCTACTGTCCGTATGTCATCTAGTGTTGTCAAACAGATGGTACAAAAGCTGTGTCCACTATCAATTGACTCAATTGACTAATGTACAGTAATGCTTCCAGTGCTTATTAAATTTATATTGTTCTCTTTCAGCCCTTCTGACTCTGTTGTTAAAATAATGTTATTTTAGGCGGACGGTATATTGTGTCCTGTGTGTCTTTGCATTTGTTATGAGCAGTTTGTATTACTATTGTCGCTTTCTGTTGGCGCGGACCAGTAGTCTTTTATTTTGTTTTCATCCGATATGAAGCGGCCAACAAGGTCCTTTTTGTGTGCACGTGATACAATCAATCATTATTAATTATGAGTTGTTTAATTCATTAATCCCCCCGGTGGCTATAATCAGGGATTCCTCAACCGTCAATCCCGAACAGATACGTAGGTTATTATTTAAAATGGAATGTAATAAAAATATTAGTTTTATTTCCAATTAATGCGAGTTTTTGATCATATTTGTGCCAATAACTTAGTAAAAAAAAGGGAAAATTATGATATTTTTATTTATAGTTTTTCATTTAAAATACGGGAGAAAGTATAAATATTCTTTGGACTGGAAAACCTGGGAAGATTGGGAATTTCAAAATTTTCAAGTGAATCATCCTTGTTTGAATGTGTTTAAATAATAAATTCAACTAAGAGGAAAAAATGGGGGGTATATAAAATATAAATAACTCATATGCAAAACGAAAATTATTAAGTAGAAAACAAAATGCCGTGCGCAGGGGCGCTCGGCTCTTACTGAAAGATGTTGGTAATATTTCCTATTAGGTTGGTATACAATTTGAATTCAATTAGAACTACATTACTTATTGCCATATTATGATGAATTTTTAATTTTTTATAAATCCAAAACATATAAAATCATACTGGTCCACCTAATATTGTTTTTGATAGTGTTTAACTTTGATACTTAAGGACATCTCTATCTCTAATATATTTATCAAGTATTTCATAATTTGAAATAAGCCTTAAATAATTAAAATTGAATGGTTTATTTGTTTAGAATGTTGGTTTTGCTGGTTATTATAAAATAAAATATCTAGTACAGAGTTAAAGAATTTGTGTTTACATGCAAGAGATTGTATTTAAATATTTTTGTTTGAACTATGAATTATATTTTCTTGACTCGAGAATTAAAAATATATCTATTGATTTTGAATTATCGGTGTAAAATAACTGCATGATAAAAAACCGGTCATCCTTGGCCGATTGTGCCAATATGGGCCAATAAATTGGATCGGTTATCGGCATGGCCCTGATATATATAAATTGAAATTAACATACCAATAGAGTTGAAACATATTAATGGTAGATCATAACTTAAGTGAGGTTATTTATTATAAGTGTGCGACGACCTGTCATTTAATTTAAAAAGTTATGGTTGGGGCTAAATAACTGTTGGTGGCCATGATGGTTAGGAGCTGGGACTAACATGTCTACAAATAATATGCCTTAGAATACTGCCCTTTGCAGTGAAACACTTACCACAATAGTCACATATATAAGGTTTCTGACCACTATGAGTTAGGAGATGAGGTTTAAGAAAGTTAATACTTTTGAAATGCTTGTGACAAACATAGCACTTGTGAGGTTTTTGTCCACTATGAACTAGGATATGAGCTTTAAGAACATACTTCCTTTTAAAATATTTGCCACAAACATCACATTTGTAAGGTTTATGTTCACTATGAGTTAAGAGATGAGTTTTATAATTTCCCTTCCATTTAAAATACCTTCCACAAACTTCACATTTGTGAGGTCTTTGGACACTATGAATAAGAAGATGAGTTTTAAAATGGTTTTTCTTTTTGAAATACATTCCACAAACATCACATTTGTTAAGTTTTTGTATATTATGAGTAAGGCGATGAGTTTTAAGATTGAAAGTCCTACTAAAACATTGGCCACAAACATCGCATTTGTAAGATTTCTGACCACTATGAGTTAGGAGATGAGGCTTAAGAGCGTCCTTCATTTCGAAAACCTTGCCACAAACATAACATGTGTGAGGTTTTTCTTCACTATGAGTAAAGATATGAATTCTAAGACCGTTCTTCCTTTTGAAACACTTTGCACAAACATCACACTTGTATTGTTTACGTTCACTATGAATAAGGAGATGAGCTTTAAGATATCTCTTCATATTGAAACACTTGCCGCAAATATCACATGTATGAAGTATTTGTCCATTATCATCTTTTTGATAAATATTAGAATCTATGTTTAGAAAAGTTGCCTCCTTTAATTCGTCATCATTTCCTTGGAATCCAAGATTTTTATTGGTCATATTTTGACCAGACCCCATAATGTTATTTTCTTTAACATAAACAGCACTTTCACCAAAACACAGTTCTTCTTTAAAACCAAGTTTCTCACACACACCATTGGATGGTGAATTAGAAGTTTTATCTGGATTTATACTAGAATGGACTATGGCTTCATAAGTATTTTCCAGTTTAATTTCAGTTGCATAATAATCTGGTTCATTCTGTAAACAATAAGAATAATACGATTTGTTTAATAAAAAGACTCATGGAAACATTTTAAGATCTAAATTTGAATTGTTTTTGTGTTTGGTTCTCCCCTAGAAAATTTTTTAAATTTGTAATTTTCTAAAAGCTACTTAAAGTGTTCCTTACCTGGAAATCTTTTGAACCTGTAAATGCTATTTAAATTTTTGAAAATTAAATACCTCTATAAACTTTTTACAGTGGTTATTTAGAAGCAATTTTTTTTAAATGTGTTTCTTCTAGAAGATACTTTTTTTAATTGTAGCTAGACTTTAGTGCATACAACCAAAGAAATGTGTATTGCATTTATGTAGGTGCTACGGGTCTTATTGAATGCCGAGGTTATCTACAAGTTACATTAAGGATACTGTAAGTGGAGAGCATTAAACACCCGAGAGAAAAACTTTTACATATCAAAATGTCTTCCTATAATATTTAATCGAGGAAAAACCTCTCAAATACAGAAAGAATGTTCGTTTGAAAGTTTTAAGTAAAAAAACATTTCTTGATAGTTCACATTGCAAGTCAGTTATTAGTGGTCATACAAAACAACCCATTACAAGGTTTTTATTATAACACATTTTGAATTTATTCTGAACCTCTCGACAGATACCCTACACACTATAATGTAACTTAAGGCTAATGATTAAACATTAGCCCTACATTCTGATGTCCTTTCATTTTGAAATATATCATCCAGGTTAACGGCTGATTAAAATTTTAAACTCATCTTATTTCTGCTGATAAAATGTATTTATATTACACACTTTTAAACATCGCTAATAAGGCCTACATTTCAAAATTATTTTACTTCCCCAGGTTTTCCAGACCAATAAATATTTATTTTTCCAGAATTGTATAATAAAAGCTATAGGCCAACATACATAATCTCATAATTTTCATTGCTTTCTATTAAAATCTTGCCACAAAGATCATCAAGAAATCACATTAGTTGGGGATAAAACCAATAGTTTAGACTTGGTAATGCTTTCTATACATAAATTATTGCAAAAATAAAAAAACTTCATTGACATTTTATCATTTATCTGAAGGTAGCAGTCTTAGTTTTAGGGCGTAGGGAGAGTTCCAAATTGTAAGCTTATGACATGATGTTAAGACTTGTTTGTAAAAAGAAAAATTAAAAGTGGACAGATGAGGTGTACCATACCTTTAAAGCTTATCTATATAGACTATTGATTCTGTTTAGTAATGTTTTTGTTGTAATAACACCTTTTATCAACATAATTAAAGTCTTCTGAACCCAGTAGCCACTCATAAATATCCCAAAGATTAAAAATCTAATCATACCTTTATCTCTTCCTTTATTAAAGGAAAACTTAAGGGGCTTAATGTTGAGACTGCAAAGTTGGAAGCCAATAACTTGGACCTCTCGTTATCTTCCTCGATATCTTCACAATTCATGGTTGAGGTTACAGACTCAATATTTGCAAAAGTAAACAGCGGGATGAAAAACTGCACATCCACAATAAGCTAACAATTTTTAACCAACATAAGAAAAAATAATAAAACTAACAAGCTAGTATAGTTCTGAAAAGACTAACAGGTAGCGCTAAGGTGCAGGTATAGTTCTAAAATATTTCATAGAAACCGTTACAGGAAAAGAATATTTCAATCAAATCTAATAGATAGCGCAAAACAACGAATATAGTTAATTAAGAACGCAAATTTTTATTCTGTGACACGTTTGAAGTTTAATCCTCTTTTGATTCTGTATATTAAAAATTATTAAATATATTAATACAATATATCCTATGCGGAAAAATTCCAGATCTTGCTCAGAACTGGAATTGGACAGATCTGGAGATGCCAGATTTGCGCCAGATCTGATTTTTCCACATGGGATTTGAAAAACTATATTTTTTCAGATTTTATCTTAAAGCATTGTAATCTAAGTAAATTAAGATTCATACATTCAAGTTATTAAAATTATATATAACAATAAAACCGACTGAAATAGCTCTAAGTGTATTTTATTATTCAAAACTATGTGTGTTTTAAAATCAAATTTGAATCATCCATTGTAATTACTTTTCACCCCAAAAAGCAGTGCAGAACACTAACAAAGGAATGATCGTAGCACACAGCTAAACAGTAAAGTGGTCACTGAACTCTTTATTTGTAAAAACAAAAAATAAACGGTAATCTATTATTATTGTTTACGTACACATGAATGTAGGCCGGACAGAATTATAAAAATTTTGCAAACAAGTGAGCTGGTATCGCGGCTCATGAGTTTGTGAACTCAGAATAAATAAAAGTCGGAACCAAACAATCCGTTAATTTTTAGAATAAGCATTACTTACTCGCTTCGGTGATTGTACCTAAATTCTACCCAAGTTTCGGAGATTTTCAAACAATAATCCACAGGTATATGTTTCTTCCTAGAATGAGGCAAATTTGAAAACGACGCCTGGACTAAAAAAAATGTATCGGGCTTAATCTAATAAATCCTAGGTCTGCAGAACTAAAAAAAATTAATTTTGCAAGATAGTAACACTTCCTTTTTTTCGGCAAAAATATGACTTTTAACTAAATTCACATTTTTTAAAATCAATTATGACAAATTGATACATTGTTGGACTTAAGTGAAAGGCTATTTACTCTTTTTTAATTTTTACTTTATATTGTTTAAGTTTATTCCAACTTAATTTAATAAGAAATATCCTTGTGTAACTTTAGTATTATATTAGCGGGGTACTCCAAGGGAGGATTGTTGGATTTTTTTATTTTATTTATTCAGAAGTAAAATAATACACATTCTTCAATAGCTTACCTTTTGTTTTGTGTCATTTTAAAAATT
Source organism: Timema bartmani (assembly GCA_902151455.1). Taxonomy (NCBI): domain Eukaryota; kingdom Metazoa; phylum Arthropoda; class Insecta; order Phasmatodea; family Timematidae; genus Timema; species Timema bartmani. The sequence continues at coordinate 91,945 of CABFWB010001596.1, forward strand.
TTCATTGTTGACCTAACAATACCTGCTAATTTTTATGGTATTGTTGATATCATTATTTGTGGCTATTGTTATCACCTAGAGAACTCTAGACACCAGGTAATATTTTGTTCAAGATGGTGCTGACATCGTCTGGTCATGAACTCCCAGAATTCCAAGGAGGTTTCCAGAGCTAAAACTAATAATGTCTATGGCGCTACCCAGTGGTCCCAAGGTCATAATAGTTTCGTGCTTATCTAAATTTATTTTTTACTTCATTAAGTCTGGCGCCCTATATTATTTTGTTTATTTTCATTACTAAATTTAGTTTATCCTTGTTCAGCCTATTTGAGTTTTATCACAAATTATATATATTATTTTTCTCTTTTGATAGACTGCGGCACATAGAGGGGTTTACCACAGTGTTCATTTCCCTCCGGTGGTATATAAAGATCACCGGTAAAGAGTAAACCATTAGCACACCGATCTTAATTTATTTATTGTTCCATATAATGATCAATTTCTAAATTGTATGCCACAAATTGTCTAGTTTCAATGTTTTTAAAAACCTTTATTTTTTATTATAATTTATGTTGGTCAGTTATAAGAAGATAAAAATGTGAATGTAATACTTTTAAATAAATTATTTTCATGCACTATACTATCTCTTGTTGCCACAACATTAACAAATATATATACAATAGTTTGATTAATATTTTTGGTTCTTTCAATTAGTCATGAAAAAGCCAACTAGGCAAAAATCCTTGATGAAGTATTACCATAAGTTTTCTTATCTCTTTTTATTAACTATGCAGTTTTACGAAACAAGTACAAATTATTTTTTTCAAAGGTTGACATTAGTGACTTTCAATCAATGTTTTCAATGGGAAATATTTTGTTTATCTATTCCAAATAGCTATCCGCAAGAAAATTGACGTATAGCAGATTAGTGCAGTATATTTAGAACATTATTTGAGTCCGAGACTATTTCAAGACACGACTGCTAGATATTGGTTTGCATCAAAGATTTCAAGCGGATATCCGGTTCATACATTTTGTTATTAATTTCGCAAACATTTTATATCTTGGCTTCTTAAAACTAGAAAGTTAAGGTGGGTTGAAAAGAAGCGCGAAAAATGGTCATTGTGTTTGAAGATTTATAACAAACATTTTTTTGGCTAAAATAAATAATCAAATATTGCTCCAGTACAAACATAGAGATTACTTTTCTCCACAAAGTGATACCAACAGTTGTTCAATATCTTGTCGAGGCTGTTCTGGATTTTAATGACAACTTTTTCTCTTCATTTAAGAAGTCTCTCACCTATAATGCCGCTATTCTCATGACAGATATTCAATAACTGTTGATATCACCATGGGAAGAAAATTAAACTCTCTATTTGAACTGGATCAATATTTTATTTATTTTGGACAAAAAAAAGTTTGGTTGTACAAACTGCAAAAACTCGGGCCTTTTCTGGCATTCCCTGAATCCCCACTTTAAACTTATCCATTAGGGATAAAAAAATATGTATATATAAATTCATTATATAGAAATAAAAATATATAAGTTTGGGACAGCGATTCCCAACTTTTTTTCGCTTGCGTACCCCGTGGCAGCCATTTGCATAAATTGCGCCCTTTATATTAGCAAAATGTGTAATTGATACAGTAGTAGTTATTTCGGATTTATTTGTTGCAACTGAAAGTAAACGGGCTTATATTGGGATTTTAAAAAAATAATGTAATAATAAGATGAATAAGGAGTGCAAATATTTTTACATTCAAAAAGCAAAAGCTACAATAAAAACCAACACATTTAATTTTTAATAATTTTAAAAACTGTTTAATGTTTGAAATTGAAATCATTTTGTCAAGGTCAAATATAGAAGAAAACTGCCTCTCGCCATATCGTTGAATTAGTTTCCTATCTTTTGACTGATATTTTGTTTTACACTGCTGGCACTGCTGGTTTTTCCGCCACTATTCGAATATTTTCACGTATTCCCAAAAGTCCTGACACAGCTGGTTTAGGAAATTGTAAAATTAAATGGTAATCAAGGGTGTAGAAAGCTAATTATTAATAATAATAATAATAATAATAATAGTAATAATAATAATAATATTTAGCACCGCGTATTACTACCCGTTCGGGTTATACGCTTAAGTACTAATTACGCTAATGGGTTAGGAATTGGGAGGGTTGAATTTAGAGAAAGTGAACCCGCATTTGCGTGGAGGGAGAGTGGAAAACAATTTAGGAAAAACCACCCCAGTTCACCCGACCGAGATTCGAACCTCNGTAATATAGTTATATATATATATATAGGTAAGTAGCAGAGAATGTGAAGTTCTCAAATATAATCTTACAGTTAATAAGAAAAATAATGGTCTACGCCCTACGGCGTAACTCCCCAATAGATTGGACAGCTGATGGTGGGAATATCGGGGTTCAAATCCCGGTCGGGTGTGCTAAGAATGTTTTACACTCTCTTACCACCTAAATGTTGGTACACTTCCTCTTAATTCATCCTTACTCATCTCTAAAACATTAGCAGAGCTAGTACATATACGTATAGCTTAAACGTGTAGTAAGACGTGGTGCTAAAAAATTTTTACTAAAATATTAAAGTGAATTTCTCGCATTAGACTACTTCAACACAAACGCCTGTACTTTGGGTTAGAATGTTTATTAATGGGATATATCCTTTCTTTTTTATCCAAGCCGTGAGTCATATTTAATGGAAAATGTGTATTTCCGATAAAAATAACAATGTCAAACTTAATTAACTACTGGTATCTATCTATTTATCTATCTATCTATCTATCTATCTATCTATCTACAAGCCTGCAAGCTACAATATCATGAAACACGGGTTTTCTCCTGCCAGAGATAATTGCGACTCAAGTCTACAGTTCTTGACTTGCTAACCGCAGAAAGGAAACATGTCCAAAAACACGAGTTTTTTTTTCAGGACGAAACAAAAAAACTAGTTTACAATCCAGTTGTTGTTCCCTATCTGCGGTGAATGTCATTTTTTTAAAGTGACATCACACAATGGTATTTTACAGCATATGTTTCCTTTAGGCAGTAAACAGTCTGTGAAAGCTATGCATTTATAAATAGTCGCGATTATCCGGCCTAAAGTATCTCCATTCCGAGCCGAATATTACGGAATCCTAGAGTAAATAATTTTAATTATGGGTTTGCCTATTTTTACTAACAGTACTCTATTTTGTAAATGTGACATCGGCTACAAAGCAAGAACCAGTGAAAATAGAGCGTCAAATGGAGTACATTATAAACTAAGTAAATGTTTATAGTGGATATGTACCGGTTTGTTTATTTTAAAACGCACTCATTAACACCGAGAACCTGGCCGGATAATCGCGACTCTGTAACTCGGTTTATGTATTCTGTAGTTAACGATTCCCTTATAATCCGATTCAGACTGGCAGAAAACTTTATATATATATATATATATACATATATAGTTACAAAAGCTGTGAATTAAAACAGTTCACACATATTCATACGTCAAGTCATGTGACCCGCAGCTGTCACTTTCGATAGATAGTGAAGCGTCAGACAAATATTGATAGCCTGTTCAAATTTGATAGAACTAGCTTCTCGAGAATAAGACAGCCTCATTTTTTCACGTTCTACTGACAGGATATTTCGACAGGGGAAGTGTTAGTTAGTTGGTTAGTTAGTTTGTTTGTTTGTTTACTACCCTGACAACGAAACAAACTTTGTGAAAGTATCGGCCTTCAATACGATTAACCTCATCCACTGGCTTACGCTAGTTTTTATTTTAAAGAGTGCATCATCGTTGTTTTTCCTGTCACGTAGAAAAAAGAAACGATTGTTTTTACATAATCAAATAAGTTATACCTGATGAAGGATAGGGAAGGAAATTGCATTACAAAAATATATTATAAATTTAACAAATAAGTTTATTAAAAAGCAAACAAAAAGATATAGAATTACATATGAGTGACAAGATTTAAATTCAATTAATTAGTGATAACTGTATTCCGTTATAGAGGTAGAAAACATTAGGTTGGACGAATAGGTATTAATACGTTGTAGACAAGGAACCGACCGAAGTTAGATATAACATTTCGTTTAGCTTAACAACTCTAGAAATATGGATATTAGCTCTCACTTGAACGATGAAGCGTCTGCCACAACTCGGCAACAGTAAAAAGGAATTAAGTTTTAGGCAATATACAAACAAACAATCTAGCCAGGCTAGTACCAGACTAATAACTGAGAGGTCTAATCATGAAAAAAAGTGAAACCATTGAAAATAGAAACATACCATCAAATCCTATATTTTTAAATTTACCAAGAAGAATATTATTTAAGCTAGCTAGCTTATATTAACCCTCAAGGAGAGTTACGAAAAACCAAAGAATAATATCCTATAAAAGGAGCTTCCATTTAACAAATAATAGATGGTTAACAATCAGGCATCTTCACAGTAAATTACTATGGCCGGTCATTTCCTAATGAGTACTGCCAGAGTAATAAATAGTAAATCTATACATCTACCTATTGCTAGGGCATATAATAGCTAATACTAACTATCTTTGAACACTAAGATAAATATGGCGCATGAAGGGGCCGAAAGAAAGCATTATCCTCGCGGGCCACTACTTCAATCTAGAAGTGCTCCCACAGGTTGCGCACCGTAAATAGCTAAACAAACAAGGGTGTAATCGTGACTGCAACTAGTCACTGACCTAACTAGGTCCAAGAAGAAAATGTTAGATGATCTGATTGTTGCCATAAAGAGATTCTAAACGAGATCATACCGTTTAGGGTGTCATAAAAATATAACAATGTCAAGGACTTAGAAAAGGAAATCTAATTCATGGGCTCACTATACTCAATCACCTGGTCCTATACATATGTAGATCATAGAGACCTCTTATTTAAACTATGACTTATGGGCATAGAGAAATAATCGTCAGACTATCTGACCCAGAAACTATGTCTGACGGACATAGAAAATAACGTCAGATATTCTGACATGATACTCAATGTCTAATCGACATTGAAAATAAAGCAAAACATATTAATACATCAAACTATTTCTGAGGGACATAAATAACAACGTCAGATAAACTGACATGATACTCAATATTCTCAGAAGAGGCTCCCTCTGCGACGCGGCGGTCAGACCGACGCCTGCTACATCGTGGCCACCAGTAGTCTTCGGTGCTGAAGTTGTATGGAGTAGTTCCTCCCCAATGAAATACAAAAATTTGAATCACAAGGATCTGTTATATAGCAATAGAACATGGGCAGGACATGGAGATCTAAGGGTAGAAGGGGGTAGGGAAGTTGCGAAATAACTCCACTTTCTCACTAGCGCTGTCAGCAGGAGTGACGAGCAGAGACAATTATCTTTCTTTTCTTCGACGTGTGCCCTTCGATCAAGACGTGAAAATGCTCACGATTCCGAAATGATCCGATGAGGCAATGTCCCTCGACGCTTGGGCGTTTCCCGGCAACATCAATTCAGAGTGAATCACCATCTGCCACATCTTATTGGAACAGATTAGTACTTGTTATATTGTTTTAACTGTCTTTCTGGAATTTTAATTGTCTTTATGGGATTTTGATTGTAGATGTCATATTATATAAATGACATGCTACAAGAGATAGTTAAACCTCGGCTCAATGATTTTTTTTATAGGAGAAATAGTGCATAGGTAACGTCTGATTGGTTGCCCTCTTTTTTTTTTTTTTAGAGCCGCGTGGGTATCAAGCAGCCCCAACACTCGTGTCAGAAGGGAAACTTTTGTTTTCACAGTAAGCCAGTACGTAGGTGAGTCTGTGATGGACGTGTGTAAATCGTCACTCTATATTTGAGTGATCAATAAAGATCATGAGCTATCAGCTAACTCGGCCACCTTCGACTCGGGAGGGCTTTATGCTGCCAATAGTACGAGGACAACTGTATAAATATCATGATGGATTAAAGAGCCAAGCTATTATAGTTGATAAATTACGGTTGTCTATGCATCTAAATATATTATGGTTTAAATTGAAAAATGACACCTGGACACGGGAATTGGATCCAGGCAGGGATGTAGTGGAACGGCAACGTGCGGGAACGCCGTTCCGCACTACTTTTTGTGGTAAAATATTAAATTTCACTATGCCGAGCCGAGTATTAAAATGTTCTTGTGTTAAATATATTAAAACATTTTCTTTAATAAAGTGTCATTTTTCAATTTAAAGATTATTACATTTAGATGCGGCTGTAACCGTAACTAACAGCTATAATAGCTTGGGGTTACCTGGTGGTCTAGGGGATAAGGTGTCAAGAATACTGTGCTGAGGGTCCGGGGTTCAATCCTCGGTCCCGGCACAGATTTATATAATTGCCAAACCCTTCCTTCACCTCTGACAAGACGTGTATTAATCACAACTTGTGAATGTGTGGAATGTCAGGCCTCCACCGTGGTTCAGATCCCACGTTAAACTGCAGGTCCTCCATTTCATCTCACAATCACCCTACCATTACACATTAGCGTAAGTGCGTATAACCCGAACGGGTAGTAAGACGCGGTGCTAATAATAACAATAATAATATAATAGCTTGGCTCTTTAATCGATGTATGTTCGACTGTAGGCTACACGAGGCAGAGTACGGCTCGGATGTCACTTGCCAGATACTTGATGGGTTGAAAACAGGAGGATGCAGTTTCTCCGTTACTTTAGGGTTTGCTGTTAGGGTAGTGCAAGAGAGAAGGGAAATAGGTTGACATTAAACGGTACAATGCAACTATTAGGGTATAGACATTTTACTAGAGGCTATTAGAGAAATATGTTTAGAAGTGAACGCTGTAAAGCCAAAGTATCATGATCACACAGAGAAAACAGATTAAGGACGATAATTATTTTTTAGAGAGTACTGCTAACAAACATGTCATTTGACGGGGTTAATGAGTTTACAATTTTAACCAGCATTAACGATATTAGATTGCAAATTAGGAAACGAATATAGTTGGGCAATGCATGTTATTACTCGGTCATTAAGTTGTTGATAACTCGCCTGCTGTCAAGGAATGTAAAACTCAGAATATACAAAACAATAATTTTACCGGTTGTTCGCTATGTGTGTGAAACGTGGTCTCTTACCTTACATACCGAAAACAAATTTAGTATGTTCGAAAACAGGGTGCTTTAGGAAGATATTAAGATCCAAAAAGGGGAAGAAGATACTGGGGAGTGAAGGAGTTTATAGAATGATGCGTAACATACCCTATATTCATCACACGAAGAGCGTTAGCTTGTTTCAACAAAAGGGGCCTTCCTGCGAGAGTACGGAATTTCTAGTTCCTCACGTCCAAGGTTGGCAGCACTGTCGCGCAAGCTGCGCGGTTCCCGTCGGTTTATTCCCCCCCTCCGCCCCTTTTCACCTTTCAGAAAACGTCAGTCAGTTGTTCCAATGTTGGGAAGCGAGTCGGACGGGGGCTATTTCCCGCCACGCCACCCGATGTAACCCGCTGACAAAATATTCCCCCGTCAAATGGGTCGTCATTATCGTTCTCCGCCGCTGTCCAAATATTGACTCGACATGTACCGCGGGTATAAACCTCCCCCATTCGACTGTCAACATGGCCTGCGGCTGTATTTACAAACAGAGACACAGTGTGCGTGTGAAAAGTGACAAGTGATTCCTACAAACACACACATATCTCCCAACTCCTGTGTTATCTTAATTTGATGTGTCAAAATGTGACCTTTGACCCCCCTCCATCCCTCCTACCCCAACCCACCCTCCTTTCTTGAATTCTCCTCAATTTTATTTCGTGTTGTTTTTTTTTGACACCGCGTGCGTGAGTGAAGATTTGTCGACGAAGTTAAAATAGAAATGTGTAGTGAGAGTTGTGATAGAAAAAGTTGATAGATAAATTATGGGTTGTGGACAGAGTAAAATTGGAAGTATTTACCCGAGGAGATCCAAGAACAAAAATGGCAACAAAAAAAATGGTGAGCTAGGAGCACAAATATTTTAATTCTTAGTATAATAATAAATTCCGGCGTCTTAATACCGGTTTGAGCTGTACGAATAAGTACAAATCACACCAACACGCTAGAAATGGCGAAGGTTGAATTTAGAGCAAGTGTATCCGCATTTGCGTGGAGGGAGAGTGGAAAGCCATTTAGGTAAAACATTCCTCGGTACACCCAGCCGGTATTCGAACCACTATCTCCCCGTTATCAACAGTCCGGTCTATCGCTAGACTGATGCCTTAGAGCAGAGTTTTAAAACATATTTGATCGCGACCCTTAAGATAATATTTTCCCGACCCAAAAGGGGGCATTCGTTACATGTAGTTTCAACTGCCTACTGTCTTCAAATTGCTTATTAAGTCCATTTGATTGAATTAATTTAAATAGCAATAATTGAATTATTTCAATAACTTTCTAGTTTCACAAAATTTAAAGCAGCATTTTTTTTTAACTTTGTTACAATAATGGATTAAAGAGTCAAGCTATTATTTTTGTTATTTACGGTTATAGTCGCATCTAGATATCATATTCTTTAAAATGAAAAATGACACTTGACACAGGAATCGAACCCGGGATTTTTGGCTTAGTACTTCCAAGCTCTAACCACTGCGTTGTCTGATAGCTCGTGATCTTAATTGATCACACATTTGTAGCCACGTCCATTACAGACTCTGCCTTGAAATAAGAGTGATAAATGACCCTGGGCACGGGACGATTCCTGGATAGCTCAGTGGTTAGAACATTATCATACTAAGCCAAAGGTCCTGGGTTCGATTCCCGTGTTCAGGTGTCGTTTTTCAATTTAAAGAATTTGAAACAATATTTAGTGAAAGACTATATATCTATATATCTGTCCCGGTCCACGGATCCAAAAGGGTTTGATGGATTTCGTTAAGACTGCATATTTAGATTTTGTAAAACTACACTTCGCGATTATTTAAAAAAAATCTTTTATCAGTAAACTACCCTTAAATTAATGTATTATATAAACATCAATTTACATTATTATTTAGCATTTAAAATAGTTTTAAATATCAATTTTAGACAAAATCGTTGGAAATATTTTCGAAAACTTCAAATTTTTCGAAGATTAGTCATCAGTGAACATATAAGAAAAAATAAATATATAGATCTAATTATTATAATGTAAATAAACTTAACAGATACCCATTTTGAACCAAATTGTTACAACAATTCTTAAAATATTATAACTGAAAAAAAAAATCAGCTATCAGTAATCTACCCTTAATTTGAGAGCTAGGGTAAAAAACCATCGCGAAGTGTAGTCTTACAAAATCTAAATATGCAGTCTTAACGAAATCCATCAAACCGTTTTGGATCCATGGACCAGGACAGATGGAATTGTAAAATCCACGAATTTTGTTTTGGGTTCATATAAAACGTAAAGATTCACCATAATCTCAAGACCAATTTCTTTCACGATTACAATACTCTCTCTTGATTTGAGAAGGTAAAAAAAAAAGCTTGCAAAAGTGCTTTTAAAAATATAACTATAAACATAAAGAAACATTAATTTTTACTGTGGCGTTCTTCCGGTAAACTATTATTTAGTTATCCGTTCTTTCCCAACAAACCGGAAGTGTTAGGGGGACGGGGGAGCGGGACGGGGGAGGGGGGGTGACACTGTACGTGTTCAAGTCGTCTTTTTGTAAATAAGGGTGAGCACCCTTCAACCTCATCATTGTTAGGTTTAATATAAAGTCTGTTCAGCGTAGGAATTGTCTTCTGAAAGGCCTTTTTCCCTACCAGAAATCTATTATATAGTAGGATATTGTTAGGAAAAAAGACCTTTCAGAGAGTAATTCCTACCGTGAATGGAGTATAGGTACAGTCTGTGCGCATTATTATTCTTACTATGGGTGACCTGGCGGTCTAGGGGTAAGGTGTCAGACTTCTATGCAGGGGGTGCGCGGTTCAATCCTCGGTCCCGGCACAGATTTATCTGATTGCCAAACCCTTCCTTCACCTCTGACAAGACGTGTATTATTCACAACTTGTGAATGTGTGGAATGCCAGGCCTCCACCGTGGTTCGGATCCCACGTTAAACTGTAGGTCCTCCATTTCATCTCACAATAACCCTACCATTACACATTAGCGTAAGTGCGTACAACCCGAGCGGATAGTAATACGCGGTGCTAATAACAATAGTATATAAGTATATACCTACAACTCGAATGGGTAGTAAGACACGGTGATAAAAAAAGGTCTGAGTGTCGGTTGTGTTTTGTTTCATGTGTGTGCTACTACCCCATGGTAGATACAGACCGGGAAAACAAGGAAATGTCAGGGAATTAATATTGAATAATTAAGGAAAAGTCATAGAATTTAAATACTTAACTACAGTAGAGTTCCGATTATCCGACCTAAACGGGACTAACAGGTGGTCGGATAACCAAAATGTCGTATAATACTCAAATAACGGTAGGAAATGGAAAGAAACAGATCAAATTAAATGGCGGTGCAGAATTGGTATGAAATAAGCGTTAGTGACTACTCCATAGTATAAATTATGCATGCAATAAATTACAATAATGTTATTTTATTCATGTAAACAGAACAAAGAGCTATAAATCAATTAATTGCAACTTTTATCATATACTGTATTAAACAAAATGCAAAAGTTACTGTTTGGAAAAATTGTCGTTGATTGAAGGCTGTTTTCCAGATTTGCATATTTTCCTTGTGACGAAGTGTCTCTCTCTCTCTCTTTATATATATATATATATATATATATAGACTCGCTTTGCTCGTTGGGGGCTCCACCCCTAAACCCCCAGTGAATTTTCTTTGCAAGTGGATGTAAACTAATGTAATTCCAGCGTTGTTTTGAACGTAACAACTTAAAGTTATCGGTATTGTATTGTATTTTTCACACATTATTTTAGTTTATCCATACTTATAGGGCAGCTAGAATCATCAAATTTGGCACGCTTATGGTAATTAGATGTGCCAATATTCCTGCCAAATTTTATGACTCTAGATGTCCCATAAGTGTGTCAGAAAATTAAAAAATATATGGAAGATGTGCAAAATTTACCTAAAATCAAAAAATCTAGCTCTATCCGAGGTATAACCGATGGAGATACGACAAAAAGTAATAGGACCAAACTTGTGTATCTGGCCAAATCCGTAGCTGCTGGTGCAATCCGTGTTTTGATAGGTCTTACCGTTTAGCCACAAGAGACTTCCAAAGAAAGGTCCTCACCGACTTTAAAGTTGCTCCGCAGTTTTGAATTTTTTTTTCGGGGTTTAGAAACTAAAATTCTTAACTTTTTGTGATTTTACCGTCGGTTACAGGCTAGAAGCTATAAGTTTGCTAAATTTCAAGTTTCTAGCTCATCTGGAAGTGGAATGTCAGTGAGTGAGTGAGTCAGCCATGTGGCTTTATAGTAGTATAATATATGTATATATGTATGTGCATGTGTGTGTGACGTACGCTGTATAAACGGGGATTGTAAAGGAACAGGATCCAAGCAGAATTCAGGCGAGTGAAATGAGATTTCTCAAAAGCAGGATTGGTGTGATAAAATTTGACAGGATCAGAAATGAGGGGGTAAGTGATTTTGACAATGTCAAGTGCAAGAGGTTGTGAATCTGAACGAATTGGGGTTTAAGAAGCAGGACGACAAAAAGAATTGGACTAAAGCTTTTGAACGAAAACATTTTTGTATGAACTGTTGGCTAGGACTAAGATGGACACTGGATGAAACAATCTTGGACGTAAGAAACAGGGCGATAACGGATTGGACAAAAATGTTCGGACGAAATAATTTTGGAAGTCTAAAATTGGACGAAATTACCTTTAACGTTTGGTTGTGTTCATGCGCATGTGTTTACAAAATAAAAAATAGTTTCATTTTGAAACTAATATTTTGTATGGCTCTCTAAGTTACATAAAAAAAATCTATTCATTTTTGTAGCCAGTTATAACAAAATACAAGTGTGAATATAATAACTTTTAATTTATTGTTTCACGCACTATAATATCTCTTGTTGCCAAAATTGCAAACAGAAAAGATAATGGTTTAATCAATATCCTTGTTCTTTAAATAAGTGACAAAAAACACTAATACTTAGTGAAGTATTATTAGAAGCGTTAACTAACACTATTTATTGATAGTATAATATTTCTAAAAACATAATAACCTAGTATTTCCACATCAGTGACGTTCAACCAATGTTTGCAATAAAGAACCTCCTCCCAGCTGCCAGTTACCAACACTACCACGCTTGATGGACTCCATATGCACACACTCGCGACTTGATATCGAATAATACATTCATAGTCACGTGACACTGATTAGAGGCTAGCAGTAGATTGTCGCGGTTTATGTCGTGTATGTGTGTGTGTGTGTGTGCGTGTGTGTGTGCCCCCTCCATCCGCCCCCGGAGGTAAAATTAGCCCTTTGCAAACTTCATCGCCGGTAAATCTCGACTAGAATGTGACTCTGATGGCGGAGTTCCAACAGACAGGTGTGGCGGGCTATTTCCTCCTTCCTATGCTGGTCTAGGAGGTATGCTGGTATAGGAGATATGATGGTCTAGGAGATATGATGGTCTAATAGCTATGATGGTCTAATAGCTATGATGTCTAGGAGCTATGATGGTCTAATAGCTATGATGGTCTATGAGCTATGATGGTCTAAGAGCTATGATGGTCTAGGAGATATGATGGTCTAATAGCTATGATGGTCTAGGAGATATGATGGTCTATGAGCTATGATGGTCTAAGAGCTATGATGGTCTAGGAGATATGATGGTCTATGAGCTATGATGGTCTAAGAGCTATGCATACATACATACACACATACATACATACATACATACATACATATACATACATACATACATATACATACATACATACATATACATACATACATACATACATACATAACATACATACATACATACATACATACATACATACATATATACATACATACACACACACACACACACACACCTAATCACGCCGTTCCCTTAAGCATATAGCTCATAAAACAACTTCGTACTTAATTACTAACTTTCTCCACGCTTCCCTCTCCTTGCATACAACCCTCTTTTCAACAACATCTATACACCGAGTCATACATGCTCTTTTATTCTTAAAACTCATAATGTTCCTCTTTTTCACATATTCATCTACCACATTAACCACGTTTTACATGACCTACCTACTATTAAAGATAAAAATAAACTGTTTGAAATATAACCAATAGTTTCTTAGCGATAAGCAAATATACGAGCATTTTATGTAGGTTTTTGATAATTGAAATTGATTGTTATACTCTTTGGTGGACAGATATGTTCCTCTTTTATCAATGTTTCTGTGACAGTGTAGACTATATTATTTCATTTATGCTCTTTCGTGGAATATATCTGCAACAATGTATATTATTTCGTTTCACAAATCTTAAGATTTTTAAGTTTATGTCTGTATTTTAAGAAAAAAATTAGAGAGGAATTATGTGAGGTGAACGTACAATTTTTATTTTCGGCCAATATTGATAACATTTTCATTATATTTCTAGTTTTATTTCATAAGTAATGATAATATTTACCGAAAATGAAGGATGAGGATTACATATAACATGACTTGACGTATGAATACATGAAACTAGATCTAGCATTCTATTTATCTCTCAGTTAAGAACCTTCCATTGAGAATTGTACTGTGGAAATGATGACAATAGAATCAGAAAGAGGGCAGGGGTTAGCCGATAAGGAGATGACGAGGCTCGGTTTTGTGAATGAGAGAGGAAGTGGATCTCAGTCGAGAACAAAAGAGCTATTCCGAGAAGGAGTGAAGCCGCCGACTCCTAAGTCATTCCTACATTATGCTAAACGGTGAACCAATCACAATGGCGAGAGCTAACAGGACGATCATTACTACCTTTACAACTGTTCCATTTAGCTCGGATAGGACGGTTACGATGGGAGACTTGAGGCACTTATTGGGGGGAGGGGGGGCACGCTTTCCACTTTGTATAACCGTACCCAAACCAATAACTTTTGGATGTATATAATTTTTATATATTTATCAGTAAACTAGCCTTAAATTAATAGTTTTAGAAAAACCAAAAGTTATCCCCATTTATTATGTATAATAAAATCGTTATATCCAATTTGGAAATAAATTTCAAGTTTTCAAAAATCATTCATACCATTAAATCAATTTCCCTACTAAAGATACAAGTATACACTGCTCTTTATCATGTGAAAGAATTCCCAGATCCAATTTGAACCAAATCGTTAGACCCAATTTAAGAATTATTAAAATTTTCAAAAATTAACTGTCATTAATTTACCCTTAATTTTGGGGGGGGGGG
>CABFWB010001596.1:112673-123937 GCA_902151455.1 Timema bartmani
CCCCCACGTGGATACTTTCTCCGTCTTCTATCTAAAAATGGAGACAGTTACTCAAAACTCGTAAAACATGTAAAACAAAATAATATACATTGATGCAGAAATATTCTACCAAAGAGCATAAATGAAATAATAATATACATTTTAGTAAAGGTCTTCATATTGTATTCAAGATATATTTTTGAGATTTTTTAAAGATATAGAATCTCTCAGATACCATAAGATTCGGAAGAATCGAAGATACTAGCTGTCCTATCTCATAGCAATTATTGAAAAAATTGAAACATTCTTAAACTCCGGGAAATACCCGATTTTTGGAATATAGGCCTACAAATTTGTAAGAGGGTAACATTGCTTTTACGACCACACGCATCAAACTTACCTTTTGTGTTTATTATTAAGTATGTTGTAGTTTATAATATGTAGGTACGCTAGAATCGCGTTTATCCGGCCAGAAGTGGTGGCATTCCGGGCTGGATAGCGGAAAAACCGGATAATACAGAATCCTAGTGTAAATAGCTTTGAATATGAGTTAGACTTTTTTTTAAAATGTTCACACAACATTTCACTTTGTTTTAATAGAATCTGCTCATTTTCTAATTGCGATGTAAAATAGGAACACAGTAATTGTAGGGGGACAATAAGAATTAAACGAGAGAGAGATTTTTAAAGTCTTTACTATACAGTTCTTTATTTTGTAAATGTAACATCGGCTACAAAAAAAGAACAAGTGAAAATAGAACGTCAAATGGAGTACATTATAAATTCAGTAAATGTTTGATAATGGTTATGTATGGTACAGGTTTGTTTATTTTTAAACGCACTTGTTAACACCGAGAACCGGGCCGGATAATACGTAGGAACGGATAATCGAAGGCCGGATAGTCAAGACTCTAGTGTTAAAGTTATGTAACTATATTATTTATTTCTATAATATTTCTTAAGTATTTTGAATCTATATTTTTATCAAATTATTGAGAATTAAAAAAAGGAGGTATATTTAACTCTTCATTAATATATGGAGTAATGGCTATAGCGAGAAAATGTTGTCGTTCCCCTGGTGCTTGTTATAACCAAGTTAAATTGTATTCGCAATTCTTTGGGCCCGTCTTCGGCGTATCAGCTTCCATACATACATACATACATACATACATACATACATACATACATACATACATACATACATACATACATACATACATAATATATATATATATATATACTTTCTCACGAATCCTCCTATGGAGAAAGTATTGTGATCGTATGAATATTGAATTCGAGATTTTGATGGCTACCAACATTTCATGCTTTAACATGAACAATTAGTGATATTCGCAATACCGTCTGAATGTCTTTTTTTTTTGGGACTAAAGCCGAAACCGTTTTACCAATAAGGCTAAAACTTGGTATCTTAGGGTTTTCATGAGGCTCTCCAGAGGATGTTCTGGAATTATTTATCCAAACCTAAAATTAAAGGTAGGTTTACTTTTAAAAATGAAAAGAAAAATAATTAATTTTTCCCAAAACTGGCTCTAACGATTTTTTTTATTAAAGTTCTTATAAAGGCACTGTTTAACATTACAAACAAAATGGCGCATCATACTTACTCATTTAAATTACTTTGAGGGTACTTTACATAATCGTAAATTTCCAATTTTGGTCTTATCTCCGTAACTATTTGAGAAACGAAATAACTTACGAGTGAAAGGTTGTAGGGACATTACAAATAAGTAATAAAAACTGGGTAGTGGGACACAGTGATAAAAAATATCGTCATCATCATGAACTGTTTCTAGCCCTTGGCCGGGTTTATTTAGTAAAATACCCCCATCTCCCTCTGTACTTCCACCACTCTTATCCTCTCACTTGCACACTTGCTGCTGTCTGTTTCTTCCGTCTCTTCCTTCGTCTCCCTTGTGGTCTCTTCCCTACATACTTCACATCCATTAATCTTCTTGAAATCCTCTCCCCTTCCATCCTCATTACATGTCCATACCATCTCATCCTATCTTCCTCTACTATCTCATGTACTCCAACTCTAGACCTTACATCTTCATTCCTAGTCCTCTCTCTTCTGATGACAGCTAGAACTTCATTCCCATGGCCTCCACTTTCCTTGTTTCTCTTTTATCCAAAGTCCAAGTTTCCGCTGCAAACGTTACTTTGGGTATGAAGTATGCTTCATACAACAATTCTCTTTTCCATATTAGGTCTCTTACACACCTGTAGAATACCTCTCACTCCCTGCTGCCCTTGTCTCATTATATCTTCTCCGCTGCCCCCGTTTGCCTCATTCACACTACCCAGATACTTCACACTCTTTGATTCTTTCAACTCTACTCCATCCAGTTCTATCACCTTTATTGGTCTTGTTCTTTGCCTTGTCATAGCCATCACTTCACTTTTCGCCATACTACATTTCATTCCACTCTTTTTTACCTCCTCATTCCATTCCTTCAGCTGTACTTCCTTTTCCTTTTCCCTCCATACCATCAAGTCATCAAATATACATATATATATATATACATATATATGTATATATATATATATATAAAATAAACAACTTTTATTTGAAACATATTTTTATAAAACCAATTATATCCGAGCTATGCATATACTATTTTAAATGAAGGTCTGGGAAATTTACTTGATGGCTATGCTCTTTGGTCAACCCAGAGGTTGCTTTTTTTTCTCAAGGTTTCTGCAACAATGTGTATTATTTAATTTAACATATATTACGAGCTTTAAGTAAATATTGTAATTTTTAAGTAAACAAAGAGCCAGAAAGAATGTGCTGTGCATTGTAAAGTTAAACATATTTTTTTAGCACCGCATCTTACTAACCGTTCGGGTTATACGCTTATGTACTAATTACACTAATGGTTTAAGGGATTAAGAAGGTTATATTTATAGCAAGTGTACCCGAATTTGCGTAGAGGTTGAGTGAAAACCCATTTTGGAATGATAACCTTCAGTACACCTGACCGAGATTCGAACCTCGATCTCCCCGTCATTGGCAGTCTAGTCTACTGAGAGAGTAGCGCGTTAGACCGTGTAACCCCCGAAGTGAGTGAGGAAAAAATGGATGAAAATCAGTTTAGTTAAAACACCGGGAATAATTGCCGAAAGGAATGGCTTCATGTTTTAAAAATATATTAATATATTTCAACCTCAGCCATCAAAATCGTCACCATTCGCCAAAAGGCCCACACGATCTGTCGATAGTAGCTTCTAGAAGTGTCAGAAGAGGTTCACAAAGTCACGCATGCGCTCAACTGTCAAGACAAAGGAAGGTCACAAATATTGACTGCAGTTGTCGCGAGAAGAATAACCGACCTCTTACTAAACTGGGGGAATATTCTATCGACATCGACCGGGGACCGAGAGTGGGTGGAGAGGTAGACGTGTCGATGATAGTCAAGGTCGATCTATTTCCAAGCCCTCCGAGTGGGAGGACAAGGGGTCGTCTTGCCTCCTTATCGACCTTGAGTTGACCACTAGTTGAGAGTAGTTTATCACGCACACACGCGACATCTACCTCCCTTCACAAATACAGGGGTAGAAGGGAGAGGATACCTATTGATAGCGCATGGGCCGAATTTGTATACCAGAAGGGCAACATTGTTTGTAGTATATAAGCTCCATATGGCAACACCGCCTGTTGGTTCGGTAATGAACGACACATCTATACTTCATTTTGACCTGTATTGCGCCGGTTTCAGTCAGACTTAGTACGCCTCTAGCGCAGTACTATACTAAATACAGGACAACACCTACTTATACACTCAAATGGACATCACACTCACAATCACCCTCATACTCACTATCACCCTCATCTCACCTCATCGGGACATGGGAAGAGCCTCCAGGAAAGGATGTACGATTAGTACATTCGGGCATCCCCTGGGCAACGATACATTAGTAGATTAGTAATTTTTCCACTACTGGGTCATGAATGATGCAGTCCAGACGTGCAATATTATTATTACTATTACTTAATAGAATTACAGCTCTAATAATTAAATTAATTCTAATCCCATTACAATTAATGACTTTATAGCATTCAATTTGTACTAATTTGAGTGCAGTTTCTTGAAATCTACCCTTCTCTCATTGTTCATCTTACAAACCATCAGCGTGGATCACCGACACTGGCAAGTGGCACTATTATAACACGTGAACAGCTGTAACTGTTTTTTCTATGTCGTTAAATTGTTTCCTCTAAACCACTCTTAAGAGGCAGTCGTCCGAAGTCTGTAAGTACCTGGACTCGCCGCAAGAGCTCTCTATCTTCCTTAATGTGCTGCGGGAACTCTACTGCCCTCCTTTCTAGGCGAACACTGCCCCCCCCCTCTTACGCCCACTCTCACTTTCTCCAACACACGGGACTTGATTTGATTTGCTGGCACGCAAGCGACTATACCGAGCACTAAACCAATGTGCATGAAGATACAGGGCCCAGTTAAGTAGAGAGTGGATTCTTCTCACTTTCCTCTCCTCTTGAAGATACAGGGCCCAGCTAAGTAGAGAGTGGATTCTTCTCACTTTCCTCTCCTCTTGAAGATACAGGGCCCGGCCAAGTAGAGAGTGAATTCTTCTCACGTTCCTCTCCTCTTGAAGATACAGGGCCCAGCTAAGTAGAGAGTGGATTCTTCTCACTTTCCTCTCCTCTTGAAGATACAGGGCCCAGCTAAGTAGAGAGTGGATTCTTCTCACTTTCCTCTCCTCTTGAAGATACAGGGCCCAGCTAAGTAGAGAGTGGATTCTTCTCACTTTCCTCTCCTCTTGAAGATACAGGGCCCAGCTAAGTAGAGAGTGAATTCTTCTCACGTTCCTCTCCTCTTGAAGATACAGGGCCCAGCTAAGTAGAGAGTGGATTCTTCTCACGTTCCTCTCCTCTTGAAGATACAGGGCCCAGCTAAGTAGAGAGTGGATTCTTCTCACTTTCCTCTTGAACAAGTTTCTCCACGAGAGCCGCTTTGGGTTAAGAGTCACTACTCAAAATTGAAAGGCTTGAGACAATAATGTGCTATGTCACAACAACTAAAATAGTTACAGTTCACATTTAATTGTGCTTCTATACTTCCTTACACATAGGTGTAAACACATTTGTTATGACTGTTTTTTGTTTTCAAAGTTTGTTTTAAATCACGAAAGATAGAAAATTATTTAAATTTATGATTCATAGATTTTTTTTTAAACTTTAGATATTAATATTTCATAATTACTATTTTGTGACATAACACTTTATTCCCCAAAGCCTTTCTCTTGAATTACAAGTCTAGTTTGAAAATATATGTACATATTTTTATCTCAGATCTAATTTTTTAAGATATCCATCCGTACCAATAAGAACGCGACCAAAGGCGTCCGCCCAGAATATTACCAAAATTAATTATTTTAGAAAAATGATTTCATTTTTACGAAAATATTTTTGAGGGTGATAGAGAACAGCACTAGTTATTTTTTTAGTAGTCTTCAAGGTTATTTCAAGGACAGCTTAGGTTTCTTAAATGAAAACCTATAATTTTTAACAGCAATTTACTTTATACAAAAAACAAAAAAACGTTTGCCAGATTTTTTTAAAAATTTTACGTATATTTTTAAAAATATTTTAAAATGTATATTTATAACACTTTTTATTCAAGAATTTTGTATTACCTTATGTTATTTTTACTAAGTTAATGGCAATATTATTTAAAAAAAATTACTTTAATAAATGTTCAAAATGATGACCGTTTATATCGATACACTTTTAATATAATTAAAAGTTATTAAATAAAAATTGGTATAAAAAATTACAAGTTAAAATATCTTCAAATTTTTTTGTCAAATCAAAGTTTGAGGAAAAAAGTTTTATTTTTTGTGTATTATAAAAGTCGGCATTCAGGGCTGGTGGACAACAGAAAATCTGGATGGTACGGAATACGAGTGTAATAATCATCAGTATGGGTTTGTCTCATGTAGCTACGCCTCGCGCACACATTCCTTGACACAGCTTCTGTTTCCAGCCAAATAAAACAGTGCTGCTATCTACACCTCCCTTGACACAAATTCTGTTTCCAGCCATATCAAAACAGTGCTTCTATCTACACCTCCCTTGACACAGCTTCTGTTTCCAGCCAAATCAAAACAGTGCTGCTATTTACACCTTCCTTGACACAACTTTTGTTTCAAGCCAAATCAAAACAGTGCTGCTATCTACACCTCCCTTGACACAACTTTTGTTTCCAGCCACCCGCCTCAATGGCGTAGTTGGCTAACGCGCTAGTCGTGTTGAGCCAGACCACCGAGGACGGGGAGATCGAGGTTCGAATCTCGGTCGGGTAAACTGGGGGTGGTTTTTCCTAAATGGTTTTCCACTCTACCTACACGCAAATGCGGGTTCACTTAATCTAAATTCAACCCTATTAATTCCTAATCCATTAGTGTAATTAGTACTTAAGCTTATAACCCGAACGGGTAGTAAGACGCGGTGCTAAATATTATTATTATTATTATGTTTCCAGCCAAATCAAAACAGTGCTGCTATCTACACCTCCCTTGACACATCTTCTGTTTCCAGCCAAATCAAAATAGCGCTGCTATCTACACCAACCAAGACTTCAATAGAACTGTATTATAAGAATGCATAGCATTTAAGCTTTCCTGTCTCCAATGCAACAGTTGTAAGGCGTTTGTGATAGATTTTTTTATTAATTACTAGTGGATATGTACCGGTTTGTTTATTTTAAAACGCACTTGTTAACATCGAGAACCGGTCTGGATAATACGAAGGTTCGGATAATAGCGACTCTGGTTTATCAGCAAGTAAATTGATTCAAAATGTAAGATAACTTTATCTATGTTATGATTACTCTCTACTAAACACTTATGTTGTGTAAGTGAACGTCGGTTGTGACGTGTTTTAAACTTGACTGTATCGCTAACACGACATGATCACATTACTCCGTCCAGTCCACCACGCACGTGAGGCTCTCTATGCTCGAGATCATGGGTCGATCCCAAGTGGCCAGCTCGAGATTTTGTTTATGGTCGTCTCGATATATCAACCAGATATTCAACCTTTATGGCTTGGTTTGCCCACTTAGGTTAATTTGCTATCTGTTGATATGACCTTGTTTTCAGAAATGTGCTTAGGAGGTATGGATGGGGACCCGAGATAAGGCCAGTGTTTTTGCAGTTCTTATGGCAAAACGTTTTTTGGCCAACATAATTAAAATATTGCTCCATTACAAGCATAGAGTATACTTTTCTTCAAATGATGATGTCAACAGTTGTTGAATATCTATCATGAGCATGGTGGCATTATCTAATAAACTTTTTAAATTGAGAGAAAAATTTGTCATTAAATTCCAGGACACCCGTAACAGATATTCGAGTAATTTTTAGGTCACCATGTGAATAAAATTAAATTCTATGTTGGTACTGTAGCAATATTTTTATTATTTTGGCAAAAAAAAAGTTTTGTCATAAAAACTGCAAAAGCACTGGATTTTTCTGGCGAACTCTTCCAACCCACCTTAAACTACAATCTGATTTTAATAGGAAGGTCCGTCATTTGAAAACTGCTACAGTAGCTCCATGACTTCTTTGGTGCTGACTGACAGTTCACAGCTGACAGCTGACGGCTTTAAAAAGTTACCAGACCAAATTATGTATCCCTACGCTGAACCATATGATCTAGAAAAACATGTGTTTAACAGCTGTCACTTCTGACAGTCAAAATTTAGGTGTATACCTAAATGTTGAGTGTCAGAAGTCAGCTGTGAGCTGTCAGTCAGCACCAAAGAAGTCGTGGAGCTACTGTAGCTCATATTGCCTCATTGGGGATAAATGACAATTGTATTTACATTCTTAGCCCGTTTAATAAATATTGTAAAATAAATTATACGGTAATATAAAAGTAAATATTATTGGTAGATTTTATATATTATCTTTATAATTAATAAATTAAATAATACATATTTCTAGAAATACCAAATGTTTGTGACTTTCAATCAATGTCGGTGGTCTAAAATGGGCTTCCTATAAAAAAAATTAGGTTTATTATTAGTGTTCCCAAATTGTTAAGAAAACTATTATACATTTTTTACTATCAAGTAACTTATGTGTCTGGGAAAGTAGCTACTTTTTTTTCCACTTTTTTCCCTCTTTCTTAGTATATTATTCAAAATTAAAAAAAAATTCTTTTGAAAAAAAGTAATTATATGAGTACTAAGGGCCGGTCTTATGACTCCTGAACAAATATTAATCTGGAAGATAAATACTTTTATCTGGTCGATAAGTTAAAAGTATGTCTTATGACTGCCAGATAAAATGTATTTATCCATCACATTTTTATCGGAAGGTTTAAGTACCTGATAACTTTTATCTGAAGGTTAAAATGGTTGTTGACATAGTGACGCGTTGTTTTTCATGAGGTTTCAACTGATTAGGTTAAAATCTTGGTTCACTTGTTTAGTAGGCACAGGCCTGGGCTCTAACTATATAAAGTTAGAACATTTAATTCACACTTTTATATAAACTGACAAGCTATTTGTAGAGTTATATTTATATAAGAACAAATTATCAAAATGTGAGTACAATAAATGAAATTTTGTAAACGTTGTACCCAACTATTGACCACATTTTGGCATATACCGAAATTAGTACTTGCAAGACATCTTAGCTTCTGCGCCCACGTGACGCCATCTGTTTACTCGCACTTGTTTAACTGAAATAATTTAACAAATGTTAAACTCTATTCAACCTTATTAATTTTAATATCCAATGGCTACGTTTAATATAATACGTTTAAAATTTAAGAATACCGTTCCGCCCCCTCTTCCCTTCCAGACACGTATGTCATAATAAAATACACCGAAAGATTACGTCAACTTATCAGTGGCCAGTAAGGAGGCCAGAACACGTTGACTTGTGGGAAAAGTATAATATAATAGTATCTTAGTAATGTAATATTGTAAGAACTACAACACCTTGATAATCTCATTATCAGTTTTTGTTGCTTCATTCATATATAATAATATCGCGTGTCTGGACTACATCACCCGTAGACCAGTAGTGCAAATATTATCCACTATTACTGTATTGTTGCCCAGGGGACGTACTAATGTACTAATCGTACTTCCTTTCCTGGAGGCTCTTTCCATGTCCCGATGAGATGAGGCGATGGTGATAGTGAATATGAGGGTGATAGTATGAGGGTGATAGTGAGTATGAGGGTGATAGTGAGTATGAGGGTGTGGAACCAGTGGGAACACCCAAACGAGTGAAGTATTGATACTTTAGTTCTTAAATACCACATCCCTACCCTAGGAAGGAAGTAAAGTCCCGTCTCCCCTCTCAACTTATCGTGTATGTCGTACAGACGGAGGAGAGCCAGCTGTTGTGTGGTTGGCGAGTCTTCAGCACACACTGTCTACATGTGTCCACAATAAAACACTTTAGGAGGGAGGGAGGGGTATTCTGTCAGCTGCTAGGGGGGGCAGGACATTGCGGTGGTAAGGGGCAAGAGGGGTGGTTTGTTTCAAACGGGGGTCTGTTGGCGGTTTATCGTGCGTGTTTGTCCGTAAGATGCGGTAATTTATTTATAATAGTTTTGTGAGACGAGGTAACTTTGAAATGGCTGTGCGCTAGGAAACATTTGAACAGCAGCTAAACTTTCATTGGTTGACAGTCACGGAGAGCTAAGAGTTTGGGAAACTTTGTCCCCTAAATAAGACTTACGTCCCGAACCTGATTGTGTCCCCGACTTGTTAAGGTCAGTTGACAATGTGAATGTATAAGATTATTTGAATCTGTAGGAGGGTTATCTAATATCTTGTAAAAGATGTAAAGTAGCAATGTCTTAGCCTATTCCAGCCACACCGACCAGTTAAGGAAGCCGGCGTCCGCTTTACCTGGGTGTGCCATTAATTGGGATTACCTGACCCTCAGCCTTGGCTGGGCATATTATGTTCGGCTGGTCAATTTTGTCTCCCGATTGGTACAGTCAAAACAAGAAATTCCATCAAATAAACCTTTCAAATATATATTTGAAATGATCAATTCAGACACATTAATAAAATTAACGAGTGAAACTAGCTTTTTTTTTTTTTTAAAATTATGAATAACAAAATTGTGTGCTACAAAATGAAGTTAAATAAATTTATAGAGGTACAAAAATAACATTATTTGTATGTGATTGAAAATGATGTAATTTTACCACTTTTAAACTGTTCATACATTAAAAATTATTTTTCTCTAACATATTATAAGATGATATGGCATGGAGATTAACAATGAGAAGTCAAAAGTGATGATGATTTCAAAAAATGAAGAGCCACTGAAAATCAAAATTGGAAACCAGAAGTTGGAGAACATTGAGCAGTTCTAGCGTTGAAAGTATAATATATACATTCAACGGTTCTAGTAGGACCTGGGAAGTCTGCTGACAAAGGATGGCTACTGCACTAAAGAAATCAGATCGAGGATCGCCATGGCCAAAGAAACTTTCAACAAGAAGATGTTACTGCTGACCAGCAAGTTGAGTTTGGAGCTCAGGAAGAAACTGATGAAATGTTACGTTTGGAACAGAAACTTGGGCTCTTTGGAAGATGTAAAGTACATACTTGGATACTAGGAGTGATTTGAAATGTAGTGCCGGAGAAGATCAAGTGGAAATACAGGGTGATAAATAAAGAAGTTCTAAGAAGAATGGGTAAGAAGAGAAACATTTTGGATGTGATTCTTCGGTACAAAGCAAACTGGATCGGACACAGACTTAGGAGGAACTGTCTCCTGCACAACGTCATAGAAGGAAAGGTTGAGGGAAAAGAGGAGCTTCGGAAGGAGGAGGATTCAAATATTGGATGACTTTAAGGAAAGAAAATAATTCTGGGAGTTAAAGGAGGAGGCAGAGGACAGGGCACATTGGCGAACTAAGCTCACCGAAAAAAGGAATGGTCCTGTCGTAAGACAGAACACATAATAATAAATGTGTTACTACATTTCATAGATAGAACCCACTCCTTCACTCCACCTCCTCAAAAAATATATATTTTAAGTGCAGCCCCACCCTCCTCACTCCTGACCACCCAAAAGGGAACACTGCTGAAAATTTAAAAAGCGCCCCTCCAAACAAAAATAAAAAAAATACAATAGCCCGCATCGGTGACCATGTGGTCTAAACGTCAGGTTGGTTTAATCCGGCTTGCTGGAGGTGATCTGGAGGTAGGTTTTAGAATCCATACTGAGTTTTTTTGTGTTTTTCCCCCCCCCCCCCC
>CABFWB010001596.1:124066-151074 GCA_902151455.1 Timema bartmani
CCCCCCCCTAAATGGCTCTAGAGAAATTATATCTATTTTATTGCACACAATGATTGAAAGTCACTGATATCAACCCTTGTAGAAATAATGTTTATTTGCTTCGCCAAATAATATAATTAGTCAAAATAATTACCAAAAAGCTTCTAATAATATTTTCTTTAGGGAGGAGGGGGGGGGACCTAGCGGTTTAGGTGTAAGGTGTCAGACTTCTGTGTAAGGGGTCCGGGGTCCAAATCCTGGTCCCGACACAGATTTATTTATCTTCCTTCATCTCTGACAAAGTGTATGTTTTCACGCTTTGTACCAAGCTCAGAAATGAGTTCCTCTGTAAGCCAGGAGAGCAGAGAAAAGAGAAGGTCGAGTGGATAAGATCTAGAGCATTAGACTCACCCACTTTCTTAAGGGCTTTTTCATTACTAATTCAAATAAATATTACATACAAATTAGGTTTTTTTGTTTCACTTTTGAGTTAACACGAGATATTATAGTGCATGGAATTATTTAATTAAAAATTAACATATTCATACTTTAATATTCTTGTAACTGGCTACCAAAAATAAATCACACATTTACAACTTAGCGAAAGATCCATACAAAAAATTATTAGTTTCCAAATAAAATGTTTTTTTGTTTTGTAAACACCAGCGGATGAATACGGGTTGTATTGACGTCATCAACCTACTTCATCTCGTCCGGTCCGCCATCTTTATTTACGAAGGGAAGGAAACCTTTTAGCAGTTCTGGTTTGAATGCCATTTTTTGAAACGAGCTAAAGAAGCTGCTACCACTAAAAGAGGAACATACAAACGGTTATTTTCATAATTTAATATAACAATACGCCTCAGGACCCGATGTTCGCTGGTTCAAACCCAGCCGGGGTCGACGAATTTATCTTGAGCGATAAGAATCCGTAGCACAACTTCCTTCGGAGGGGAAGTAAAGCCGTCGGTCCCATGTCGATTGTGGTATGTAAAAATAACCCTGGATGGTATGAGAAAATACCTTTACCGGCAAAATTGGTAGGTTCTTTCACGCTCTCTCATTCTCGTGTGCTGATATAATCAGTCGGTTCAGAATTTGTACGTTAAATACCTCAAATAAAATAAATATAGCAATGATGTAATTTAATGTGAAAAAAACTCTAATTATTGTTTGTTGTGAAAGTTTTGATTGCCACACTTAACCAAGTTGCTCAAAATACGACTTTGCAGATCATATGATTTGACGTATGGATACATGAAAGAAGGAGTTTAGCCTATTGAACTCGAGTCTTGGCTCGCCCGCAATGCAGTTGTCCGTTCATGCCACGCGGGATGATGAGATTTTTCATAAAAGGTGCGTGCGTGGCTAACAATGCTCTGTTGTCACGCAATGCGTGTCTCTGACGCTACTTACTACCGGGGCACCCATGCCCCGACATTAACACAACTATCACTCTCTAACTCTCACTCTCTAGCTCTCTTCTATACGGGCTTTTTTATTGGTAACTGGGTAATTTCGCTCCCTCCCGTCTCACTGACCGTATTTACACTGAGGCGATAGTGATCAGGGAGCTAGGATTATAGAGGAGGTGTACAAACGTTGGCATGGGAAAACATTTAGGGGGGAAAAAATAGACATGGCTCGTATATACTTTCTGTCGAATCCGAATATTTAGTTACCCTATTAATTCCTAATCTCGGATACAAATCTTTATTTTGCCTACGAATACTGAATACGAATATTTATTAAACCTACGAATCCCGAATCATAATATTTATCTTACCTACTAAGCCAGAATACTAGTATTTATTAAACTTACGAATTCCAAATCATAATATTTATTTTGCCTACAAATCCTGAATTTGAATATCTATTAAACCTATGAATCCGGAATCCTAATATTTATCTTCCCTACTAATTCCGAATCCTAATATTTATTTTCCCTACTAATTCCAATTTTCATTTTACTAACAAACAAATACTAAGTTTAAATGTTATTGGCTCATTGTAAAATTTATAACAATAATTTTAATTCGGGAAAATGCTCCACTGTCGCCGAACTACTATTTGTGTTTAGTAAGCTCGGTCAAGGGCCAGCACTGACTATCACTGAACCTAAACAGGAGGAGAAGAACTGATTTTAAATAAATGTATCAAAATTCGTCCGGGATAACAAGTAAGAAATCTATTAAAGGTCGTATAGGTAGCCGAGATATTGCCAATCAGATGTTGTGATTAGGTTAAATATTGACAAAACCTTTAACAGTACACAAGTTTGTTGTCTACTGGAATGAACACAAAACTATGTTCTCTAACCCTATATATACATATATATAGACTTGTAAACATTTCTGTTGATCATTAAGCGCTAAATGGCCGGGAAATGAAAGGTAACTGATATAAGGGCGTAGAATGGATCTTTGGGAATAGAATGATGTCATTTAATACAACACAGATTGTTTTGTCATTTGTATTTTCCTCCTACCCTGTTTGTTCTCCTACTCCCGGACCGCTACACCCAGGAACGTCATAAGTCCCCTTGGTTTTCTGGCGATTAGTTGTTTCTACTCGACTATTCTACACTGAATATCATATCTGAGGGCTACTATTGGGGAACAGCGTTGTCATTCTCTCGTTTTCGCCTGGTCAATCTCCCCTCAAATGTAAGACAATTTTCGTAACACTGGTTAGTCGAGGTTGCCAGTAGCTCCTTATTACCCCAGCCCACAACCTTCAGACATAACCGAGAGCGAGGAGATTTGGCAACAGTTAACCGAGAGAGAGCGAAGATAAAACCTTTCTCCATAAAGCCTAGTACGCACCAGGAAACATTTCCTCGGAAACGTTATTTGCCAACATGTTGCCCTTGTTTCGGAAACAGTTGGGCAACCATTTTTCATGTTTCCTTTGTGTTTCTCAGCGAGGAAAACATGTTTCCCGTGAGTTATTTCAAATGGGTTACAAGAAACAATGTTGGCCAACATTTCCGACAACAAGCAACTTGGGCTAGTAAGTGAGATTGCTGATCTTAAGCGTGTGTCTTTTTTCATTGTCCTAGGACCAACCTTTTGTAAAATAACTTCAAAATCTGTTGAAGACATGCGAGTGAAGTTCCTAAAACCACTGCCGTCTTCGAGCCTCATTGATGTCAGAAACTTATTTGCATAGTACGAACCATTTTGAATCTCTTTACGAACCCACCATTTTCTTCTTCTCTGTCTTCTTGAACAGCTCATAACTACATACAAAGCACAAGCCATAGCAGGATCCTCCTCAAGAGACATCTTTTACTCACCTGAACTCTGTATGAGAAACCAATATTTCATCATTGTAGTCTGAATGTGAAACTATGTTTCTTTAATGTTTGCCAACAATCTGTTTACCATGTTGGCCAACAGTTGAGGAACACTTAGGAAAAAGTTGGGGAACAGTTGGGCAACAGTTGGGTAACAGTTGGGCAACAATTAGGTAACAGTTGGGTAACAGTTGGGTAGCAATGTTTCCAGATGTGTACTAAGCTTAAGACTCACTCAGCAATGATATTAAGTGTAGCACCTTTAATAACCAGTCAGAGTCTGCTACACTATCCGTGCGGTCAAACATGTCCACTTTAAAAAAATAGAATTGTACATAGAGAATATATCTCGCTCGCACTCGATGAAAATTAAAGTTTTAATGATGAATCGATAAGAAGAATAGTTGTAGCTAGGAGTGACTCCGTTTGCTTACGGTAATGGTTTTATCGCGTGACCGATGTGTAGTTATGCTGGTAACTACATGGTGTGGTTCTTGTTGTTACTCAGGTAACTAACAACCTTGTACCATGTGTAGCTATGCTGGTAACTAACAACCTTATACCACTGTGTAGCTATGCTGGTAACTACATGGTGTGGTTCTTGTTGTTACTCAGGTAACTAACAACCTTGAACCACTGTGTAGCTATGCTGGTAACTACATGGTGTGGTTCTTGTTGTTACTCAGGTAACTAACAACCTTGTACCACTGTATAGCTATGCTGGTAACTAACAAACTTGTACCACTGTGTAGCTATGCTGGTAACTAACAAACTTGTACCACTGTGTAGCTATGCTGGTAACTAACAACCTTGTACCACTGTGTAGCTATGCTGGTAACTACATGGTGTGGTTCTTGACGCTACTACCAGAGTTGTACAACTATGCAGATAAGGGATTCCCAAACATTTTAGACCGAAGGACACCTTGCAACAGAAAAAATATATGTTGAAGCCTTCATAAGATTTTGACACTAATATTATGAACATTTAATACTTTCTGTTAAATTTAACAAATATTTTAGAACTTAAATTGAATAAGTATATTATTTTGTTTCAAAATCACATCTACTTACTTGTGCAAAATTGCACAGTTTAAATCAGTTAAATCTGTAACTCGGAGCTTTTTGCACAATTTCAAGTGAAAGAATTCACTAAATTTGTGATCGAAATCTTCATGGAATACTCTGAAAGTAGAAGAACATTCACTCTTGTAGGTGACAACCATAACTCCAAATAATGAAGCAATTTATTATCAAAAGCAAGTCCTTACGGAGCCTAAATAGCTATGGTGGGGCCCAGTTTAGAAAAAAAAACGCTGGTGTAGATATTCTGGTAGTTAAAAACTTTTGTTAACTCGTTATATATGTAACAACGTGATGTGATTTTTATCATGGTTACCCAGGTAACTAACATCCTCGTACCACGTTTATCTAGGTAGTAATAAACCATGTTTATCTCTCTGGGTATAAGGACTAAGACGTACGACGCCCAACTTACCTTTCATTACCTGACAAATCTCGAAGGGAACTGTAACCACTTAGGTACGAACAACTAACTTTGTAAGACGCCCAACAGGTTGTCGGTGGGGGGAGGGGCAAGACTCGCTCTCCCGATCAATACTACGGTCGACAAGATACTCTACTCTTATCCCCACCAAGTTCTGTCACAGGGCTCTCTGTAGTGGCTTAGGGGAACTAGCATTTGCTTCCGACTGCTGTACACTGGGTACTAGGGAAATATTGACCTCTTGAACGTATGTTCCGGCTGTTGTACACGGGGTACTAGGGAAATATGGACCTCTTGAACGTATGTTCCGGCTGTTGTACACTGGGTACTAGGGAAATATGGACCTCTTGAACGTATGTTCCGGCTGTTGTACACTGGGTACTAGGGAAATATGGACCTCTTGAACGTATGTTCCGACTGCTGTACACTGGGTACTAGGGAAATATGGACCTCTTGAACGTATGTTCCGACTGCTGTACACTGGGTACTAGGGAAATATGGACCTCTTGAACGTATGTTCCGGCTGTTGTACACTGGGTACTAGGGAAATATGGACCTCTTGAACGTATGTTCCGACTGCTGTACACTGGGTACTAGGGAAATATGGACCTCTTGAACGTATGTTCCGACTGCTGTACACTGGGTACTAGGGAAATATGGACCTCTTGAACGTATGTTCCGGCTGTTGTACACTGGGTACTAGGGAAATATGGACCTCTTGAACGTATGTTCCGACTGCTGTACACTGGGTACTAGGGAAATATGGACCTCTTGAACGTATGTTCCGACTGCTGTACACTGGGTACTAGGGAAATATGGACCTCTTGAACGTATGTTCCGGCTGTTGTACACTGGGTACTAGGGAAATATGGACCTCTTGAACGTATGTTCCGACTGCTGTACACTGGGTACTAGGGAAATATGGACCTCTTGAACGTATGTTCCGGCTGTTGTACACTGGGTACTAGGGAAATATGGACCTCTTGAACGTATGTTCCGACTGCTGTACACTGGGTACTAGGGAAATATGGACCTCTTGAACGTATGTTCCGGCTGTTGTACACTGGGTACTAGGGAAATATGGACCTCTTGAACGTATGTTCCGACTGCTGTACACTGGGTACTAGGGAAATATGGACCTCTTGAACGTATGTTCCGACTGCTGTACACTGGGTACTAGGGAAATATGGACCTCTTGAACGTATGTTCCGACTGCTGTACACTGGGTACTAGGGAAATATGGACCTCTTGAACGTATGTTCCGACTGCTGTACACTGGGTACTAGGGAAATATTGACCTCCTTAACGTATGTTCCGACTGCTGTACACTGGGTACTAGGGAAATATGGACCTCCTGAACGTATGTTCCGGCTGTTGTACACTGAGTACTAGAGAAATAAGGACCTCTTGAACATGTGTTCCAGTTGGTGTACACTTAGTACTAGGAAAATATGTACCTATTGAATGAAGTTTAATTGAAGCTTAAAACATTCAAAGCAAAGTCGTGGATGATGTCGAAGATAAAGGTTTTTCTGTCACATAACACTACTTTTGATTTTTAAACCATCCATAAGTGCATATAGGTAAAGAGAAAAAATAATAGCACATTATAATATTTAATGCTGACATATCTGAACTGGTCTTTGCTTACGTTGAAGTTGTAATTTAATACTGTTTATTAACTGTTATAAAATTATTATATAGAGAAATATATCATATTTTGTTGGATGTATTCTTCTTATTTCGAAATGTTTCGAAGATTCAAAGGTTATTGTGGGGGTGAAGTCGAAGCGAAAAAGATTTGACCTTCAACTTTGACATTTCGAATCTTCTCTAACCGTAAGTTATCAATTCCATAAAATAACACTAATAATATAGCAGAATGTAATCCATTTTTACAGCAAAAAAAATCGTGTTTTCTAAATTTTTGTTTCTACCAAAATTCTGCTATAGATATCATTACGTTTTTTTTTCTCTTTTCTTGATTTTTATTGAGTGTACGATTGAATTTGGTTAAGTTTCAGAAGTCGATGAGTTGGTCCAAGTAGTGTCGATGACTTGACCCTCCTATACCTGAGCTTGTCGACGAGTTGGTCCAAGTGTTTGACAACCTGACTAAAAGCAACAACTCTCGTTTTCGTTTGTGAAAATCCTTCAGGGCTAAGTTTTTTATTTTTCATATCTTGTTTCACTTTACAGTGCGTTTTTTTAAAATTTTTAGCTGTGTTATTATATTAAATTTAGATTTCAAAAATGTTGTCAAAAGTCCTAAGTATTGTACCGGAGTACCAGAAATTCAAAATTTCATAAACTTCGTGGCATGGAAAGACGAGATTTCTTTTATTCGTTCTATTCTTTTTTCCACCCCTTTTATTTTCTTGTCAGATATAAGATAAAAAATAGAAGAGGACAAAAAAGTACGAAGAACGTGCAAGTTAACTTTTTTTTCAAAATACAAACAGTGTAGGGGTAGTTTGCCAAAAGTCAGATAAGTCTTATACAAAACAATGCAGTCGATATTTTAGAAAATAAAAAATAACGAAAAAAACCTTGTTATTTATTGCATTTTGACACAACACATCTTCCCTACTGTATTTGAATTTCGAATGTAACGAATCAAAAAAGTAAGAAAATTTAAATCTGAGGCAAAAATTCAAATAAAGCAATTTTCTTATGTAAAACTGCAATTTTAGTTTCACGTAAACTCGCCTTCCTGTCAGTATGTAGATTAAAAAAGTTTGTGGAAGCAAATATCTATCTTGAATAGGAAACAAAGAAAATATCATTTTGAAATGCAAGTCAATGCTGTCCAGGCGTGAATAGTAGAGTGAATGTTTATACTCGTCAGCGGAAGAGGGGAAGTGCTCTCAGCCGATAAACAAGAGGCCTCACAGGATGAACTGCTCATTTTCTTCCCTCTCTTTCTATTTAGTACATTTGATGGGATAGTGCTTAGGTGTAAGGGTTCGGCCAGACTGACAAGCGTGCGAGCGAGCGCGTGATTAGCAGATAGCTCTCGTTAGTTGTTGACGAGGAGGCTCCGAATCTTGGCTGAGTGAACTGAGGGGGGTTTTAACAAGTGATTTATTGTTGTGGTTTTCTCATCCTCTCTCCACGCTGATGGCAATTCTTATTTGTAAAGGCCTACTTTGATAATATTGAAGTATTTTAACATATCAGTTTTATATATATATACATATAGGTATGGTTTATGATCCTACCAATTAAATTAGGCCGTTAGTAGCAAGTGTGCTAAACCTATCGATAGTAATAAAAATGTCAAAATGAGAAGTTTTCCTAGCACTCAATGAACCAACATACAATAATATTGTGTAGCGCCTGTAAACTAGACTGTACCGGCTCGAGCGCGCGCTCCAGTCTGGCCACCTCTCATTACAACCAAAGTGTTCTATTTTATATTTTAGTCGCTCGCTCCAGTCTGGCCACCTTTCATTACAACCAAAGTGTTCTATTTTATATTTTAGTCACTCGCTCAGTCTGGCCACCCCCTTAAGATGTAGCCCGCCTCGCAAAATAACCTCTAAGGCACCCAATTAAGGTATGTGGACCAGTGGAGGCTTACCTTTAGGCTATTTCGTTAATAGAGTCAAGCGAGGGAATAAACTCGCGGGGGAAATATATCCAAACAAAGGTCCTGTCGAATAGTCCTGTCTGTGAACCTGTAAGGAGGAGGTGGGAAGTTCCATTGCCCTGGAATTAGTTGCGCCAAGATAGTCCTTCTTCCGGAACGGAGTGGTTGCCTCTTTTACACGCACGACGGACACAGTGTTACCAACAAGGTTGATTTGCTTGTTCTAGAACAGGGTTAGCAAACTCTCGGCCCGCAACACGTATCTGACCG
Source organism: Timema bartmani (assembly GCA_902151455.1). NCBI lineage: Eukaryota > Metazoa > Arthropoda > Insecta > Phasmatodea > Timematidae > Timema > Timema bartmani. The sequence goes on from CABFWB010001596.1 coordinate 132,712, forward strand.
GCCCATTTTCGCGCCATGCAGTCACACATGCGACATGATAGTTTAATTTCAGTGTGTACATAATTTTGAATATCAACAAACACATTGAACAATTTCAAACCATGTTATTTTTTGTATTAAGTTAAACACGTGATTGTGGATATTTTTATTTACATGCGCGCTGATTGAATCTGTTGTTTTAGGCGCATGCGCACTGATTGAGTTGGTTGGTCTAAGCGCGTGCGCGCTGATTTAATCTTTTGGTTTAGGCGCGTGCGCGCTGATTGAATCTGTTGTTTTAGGTGCATGCGCATTGATTGAGTTGGTCAGTTTTTAAGTTTGATTAGTTTGATGTCGCGCAGCAAAAGGAAAGCTGAAGTTACTTCAAGTCGCGCCAAGCGGGAAACGCCGCCGAGGCTGACATCTTGTGATTGGTCCAGAGTTCGTCACGTGACTACGTGTCTACTATACGCTTGTTTTTTCGGTGAGTGTGTGAATCCCCGTTAACAGTCCTCCAAGATGATGTTTTCGTCCTAAGATTCTTCCTTTCCTCAACTTCCAGTCCTCCACCGAGGGGCGAAGAGGAAGAGCGGAAGTGAGGTGCATTACTGCGGCGTTGCCAAGTTTCAAGGGTGTCCGTTGTGTAATGTACGAACACCCGCTTGACCCGCACCCTGTTGCCGATCAGGCGTCAGATTCACGTGGCAGTTGGTCGTCTTGAATAGGTATACCGGGGTTAGTTTCTGACCGGGTGCAATAAGTGTGGTTATCCATTCTCTTCACGATTGCAGGTGGCAGGGCCGTAATTAGGGGTGTGCAAACGGTGTGGCCGCACATGACCCCGTGATTTTGGGGGCCCCAAGTTTGCTTAGGTGACAGAGGGGGAAACAAGTTGGGGGGTTGCGGGAATGTTTGCTTGCACGCTCGCAAATATTGTCAGAGTGTAAAAACAAAATGAAAACATAACCATGTGGTTTGATTTATAGAACGGGTGAAGCGAGTTCTCTGTTTTAACTCCACCGATTTGCATTTGTCTGTCTGTATGTGGAGAATATATTTTACGATAGCTCTTTGAACCTTTATACAGATAAGTTCTTTGGGGAAGAAAATCTAGCGAAGGGTTGGGGAGAAATCAACCCTTATAAAAAACACTGTTTCTAGCCTTAATAATTATTACATGTATTAACCTTTTAAGAGCCGCTTTGGTGGCCATATGGTCTAAGGCGCTACTATCGCATTAGACTAGACTGCTGATGACGGGGAGATTGAGGTTCGAATCTCGGTCGAGAGTACTGAGGCGGGTTTTAAAAAAAATGTTTTACACTCTCTCTCCCCATGCAAATGTGTTTACACTTCCTATAAATATAACCTTCCTAGTCACTAAATACCATTAGCGTAATTAGTACACAAGCATATAGCCTAAACGGGTAGTAGGACACGATTTTGAACGTACAACAAACTAACTACAGTAGCTCCATGACTTCTTTGGTGCTGACTGACAGCTCACAGCTGACAGCTGACGGCTTTGAAAAGTTACTAGACCAAATTATGTATCCCTACGCTGAACCAAATGATCTGCAAAAACATGTGTTTAGCAGCTGTCACTTCTGACAGTCAACATTTAGGTATATACCTGAATGTTGACTGTGAGCTGTCAGTCAGCACCAAAGAAGTCATGGGGCTACTGTAACTCCAAATTCTTCGCACCCCACCCGCTTTCTAACTTCTCCGAAGAATCGGACCAAGTTATCTCAATGTATTTTTGGGACATCCCTTGGACTATTTAGCAGTCAAATATCTCGCGGAGGTAAACTGCCCGTTAAGGACTCGGCGGTAAAGAAGATCGGCTCCTGGATCTGACAGCCCGTAAAATGGACCCTCGAGAGTTTTGTGACAAGTTGTGTGGTGCGCATGCGCGTGAGGTCGTAAAACATGCTCGTTGAAAGAGGGGGTTAAGGGGAAGGCACACCGCAGAGCGACGATAAAGTGTTGATCATCGGTGTTGGTAGAGCCGAGACGTACGTTACGGTCTATACCATGGTCACCGCAACTTGACAGCGTTACGGTCTATACCATGCTCACAGCAACTTGCCAGTGTTATGGTCTATACCACGCTCACCGCAACTTGACAGCGTTACGGTCTATACCACGGTCACAGCAATTTGACAGCGTTACGGTCTATACCACGGTCACCATAACTTTACAGCGTTACGGTCTATACCACGGTCACCGCAAATTGACAGTGTTACGGTCTATACCATGTTCACCGCAACTTGACAGTGTTATGGTCCATACCATGTTCACCGCAACTTGACAGCGTTACGGTCCATACCACGTTCACCGCAACTTGACAGCGTTACGGTCTGTACCACGGTCACCGCAAATTGACAGCGTTATGGTCTATACCATGCTCACAGCAACTTGACAGTGTTATGGTCTATACCATGTTCACCGCAACTTGACAGTGTTATGGTCTATACCACGTTCACCGCAACTTGACAGCGTTACGGTCTGTACCACGGTCACCGCAAATTGACAGCGTTACGGTCTATACCATGCTCACAGCAACTTGCCAGTGTTACGGTCTATACCATGCTCACCGCAACTTGACAGTGTTATGGTCTATACCATGTTCACCGCAACTTGACAGCGTTACGGTCCATACCACGGTCACCGCAACTTGACAGCGTTACGGTCTATACCATGCTCACAGCAACTTGACAGCGTTACGGTCCATACCATGTTCACCGCAACTTGATAGCGTTACGGTCTATACCATGTTCACCGCAACTTGACAATGTTATGGTCCATACCATGTTCACCGCAACTTGACAGCGTTACGGTCTATACCACATTCACCGCAACTTGATAGCGTTACGGTCCATACCATGTTCACCGCAACTTGACAGCGTTACGGTTCATACCACGTTCACCGCAACTTGACAGCGTTACGGTCCATACCATGTTCACCACAACTTGACAGCGTTACGGTCTATACCAATATTCACCACAACTTGACAGCGTTACGGTCCATACCACGTTCACCGCAACTTGATAGCGTTACGGTCCATACCATGTTCACCGCAACTTGACAGCGTTACGGTCCATACCACGTTCACCGCAACTTGACAGCGTTACGGTCCATACCATGTTCACCACAACTTGACAGCGTTACGGTCCATACCATGTTCACCGCAACTTGACAGCGTTACGGTCTATACCATGCTCACAGCAACTTGACAGCGTTACGGTCCATACCATGTTCACCGCAACTTGATAGCGTTACGGTCTATACCACGTTCACCGCAACTTGACAGCGTTACGGTCCATACCATGTTCACCACAACTTGACAGCGTTACGGTCTATACCATATTCACCGCAACTTGACAGAGGTTTCAATATTCATACGCTCTACGCTCGAACCGTTCATTGACATTCTTTCACCTTTATACACAATCTTAGGGGTTTTCCTTAAAATACGTAGGTTTTTAACGTACGTAAGGGATTGTAAGATTTTCCTTCACTACCAACCCTCACCCTGCTTCTATTTTCCGTAATATTTATGATTTGGTAGATTAGATTATTGTAAATATATTTAAACATGAGAATCGGTAATAAAGCGAGTGATATTAAATTTTAGAATACTAATAAATTGCAAGTAAATGAAATATAAGTGCAATTTTATAACTGAAACCTCGTTACTCCAAAATTATTGGGGATCGAAGCGTGTTTGGATTAACCGGAAGAATATAGTCATTCAACATTTTCGCGAATTTTAAATTACAGTTGAATGATTTTGATCAAATTTTTATTTATTTAACTGATGTATAAAACGGAATATGTACTGTAATTAATTTTAGTTACAGAAAAACACTTTGTGTTGACTACAACATGTAAATATTAAACATTTATTCTTACAATTCTCTTTTAACTTTGTCCTCGTTAAACAATAAAATAAATTTCATTTGACTTAATTTTTTTCCTTCGGTTTTTCGAAAAGTATGTTCGAATTATCCATAATTTCGAAGTACCGGGGCTTGATCTAACGTGGTTTTACTGTAGTATATTTATTTTCTTGAAAAAAAAAATATTTTTTGTCTCACCATAAACAATGATAAAAAAAATGTAAGATTGATTCGTAATGAAACGTAAGAAAGTACTAAATACCTTCCCCCCTCAAAAACCCTTACGTAATTTAAGGATGGTCCCTTGTATAAAATTTAATAAGAAGCAAGAGAAGTAAACATAAAAATGTACATTTTATCGAAATATGAAACTTCTTTGCAATACACTCGCGTCTTTGGGAAACCTGGAATATTTATTTTAGTAAAGAACTCGGAATCCAGTACTAAAGGATTTATGGAATTTCCTTGGCATTTTAAGATGAAATAGAATATCATCTTGACAAATCTCAAAATGAGAATTTTTGACTTCATTTTTCCCCCTATCTTCATACTTTTTTTTAAGGTAGAAATCAGGTGTTTTGTCTCTTTTTTCAACTCTTGTGGTAGTCTCTGAACAATATTTTAATTTTGCTGAAAGCGTGGGCTGGAAGGAGGAAGGGATGTTTTGAGGAGGGGGTTGGTTATACTTATGTTGAACAAACGACGGGGCAAAACTTGCGGCAGCGGCCATTATTGTTAGCCAACATTTCACCACATCGTTACTTCCAGCTGGTTATTTAAAACTTTGATTTCAGTTCGCCATCTCAAAACAAGGTTTGTGTCTTGTTTGTTAACTTGATGGTTAAAGTATAACTGTATAAATTAAAATATATATTTGTTTCAATGATCCAATCCATTTTACCTGAAAGAAAGCAGTCTTACCTTGACTGATTACACTATGGCTCTATCTTATAAGTTACACGATAATGGAACCAAGCAAGGTAGCAGTCTTACCTTGACTGATTACACTATGGCCCTATCTTATAAGTTACACCATAGTGGAACAAGCAAGGTAAGCTCGTTATCTTGAGTGGTAATCAAGTCTGGAAAATACTAATTAGAATGTGACAGAAAAATTGTAGAAAATTCTAGTGTTTTTTACAAGTCACGGCTCACTACTCATGTGGGCTAAGCGCTATACACCTGCTCGATAAGTATGGGGAAGGTAGAATTCTATCTTAAGTGTACCCGCATTTTCATGTAGGTAAAGTGGTTAACCGTTTAGGAAAAACTGTCTCAGTACATCCTGCCGGGACTCTTACCTTGACCTCCCAGTTCCAGGAAAACACAAGACTGACGCCTTTGTCTATGTTCTCACCGTGTGCGTGTGAGAGAGAGAGAGAGAGAAAGGAGGTTAATGGATCACGTTGCTCTGGTGCTATATAGTCAGTTCTTGCTAAGAAGAACCTTTTGGAGAGAAAACCAGACAAATAAACACACAGTCTTATTTTCATAGGACGCACCTCATCTGACAGGAACGTTACCAGATCTACTTTCACGTATTCATACGTCAAGTCATGTGATTTGCAGCTGTCAATTTTGGTATATATTATATTATTATTACCCGTTCGGGTTATACGCACTTACGCTAATGTTTAATGGTAGGGTGATTGTGAGATGAAATGGAGTACCTACAGTTTAACGTGGAATCCGAACCACGGTGGAGGCCTGGCACTCCACACATTCACAAGTTGTGATTAATACACGTCTTGTCAAAGGTGAAGGAAGGGTTTGGCAATCAGATAAATCTGTGCCGGGACAGATGATTGAACCCCGGACCCTCAGCACAGAAGTCTGACACCTTACCCCTAGACCGCCAGGTCACCCGATATATATTATAAATAACCATAAAATAACAATAATAATATAGTAACATGTTATCAATGTTGGCTCCAAAAAAATATGTTTATATTTTCTTAAATGTTCTTTAAACCAAAATCCTGCTAAAGGGTAGTCAACATTGTCAAAATTCCACTCTATTAAGCTCACATTTGCAAACATTGACACATTCTATCATAATTAACAGCATCGCTACACACGATTCTGACGCATGAATACATTAAAGTAGATCCAAGCTACATTTCAAACTGTCCGAGGTAATTTTTGTGGTGAACCGACTATACACTTTCACTCGCCCTGTTACTGTACGACCACCCGCTTTGGCGACCACGTGGTCTAACGTGCTACTCTCGTGTTAGACTAGACTGCCGATGACGGGGAGATCAAGGTTCGAATCTCGGTCGGGTATACTAAGGGTGGTTTTTTACAAAATGGTTTTCCACTCTTCCTCCAAGAAAATGTGGGTACACTTCCTCTAAATATAATCTTACTCATCCTTAAAACCATTAGCGTAATGAGTACATAAGTGAATAATACGAACGGGTAGTAAAACGTGGTACTAAAAAATACGTGTGACCTATGTGTCATTAAAAGTCGCATTTTACGCCTTGAGCGTAGCCCGGTAAGCAACCATTTGGACAGTAATGGGAAGCGGGCGGAGACAAGCTATTCTAAGGCAGTGTTTCTTAAAGTGTGGTCCACGGCGGACTATCAAGTGGTCCGCAGTATTTCAAGAAGTATAGTAATATTATTATTTATTTATTTATTATTTAGCACCGCGTCTTACTACCCGTTCGGGTTATACGCCTAAGTACTAATTACGCTAATAGATTAGGAACTGGGAAGGTTGAATTTAAAGGAAGTGAACCCGCATTTGCGTGGAGGGAGAGTGGAAAACAATTTATGAAACCCCCCCCCAGCTCACCCGACTGAGATTAGAACCTCGATCTCCCCATCCTCGGCAGTCGAGCTCAATACGACTAGCGCGTTAGCCAACTACGCCACTGAGGCGGGTAAGTATAGTAATAATAATAATTAATCAAAGAAAGTTGATCACATTTAATACAAATATTTTTAATGCAAAAGACTAAACATGAAATATTCATACTACTCTGGATTTCTTTTCTCGATAGAGACGAGTCACATAGAAAAGGATATCTGTACCAGCCTTAAGTAAACAAATCTGAACAGTTATTTGTTCAAAATTATCAGTCTTAGAATGTTAAATATAATCTAAAAACTATTAATTACCCCTCAAATATTATTTTTTTTAAATTCAATATTTCATTTAATAAATTAATGTTTGTTTTGTAATAGTTGAGCTAGTTTAATTGACTCACGAACATTTAATGAGGTACAACCTCTACCTCTCCGACCTCTGACCTGAGGATGATGTACAACTACATCGAAACTAGTGGTGGCTGTTCACACAGGAACATAACAAGGAGAAAGGAAATTCCATCAATGAATCATCCATCAATTTATAAACTCTACCTTTCTAATATTCTCTATTATCATCATCATTATTATTATTATCACCTCGTCTTACTACCCGTTCGGGTTATACGCACTTACGCTAATGTGTAATGGTAGGGTGATTGTGAGATGAAATGGAGGACCTACAGTTTAACGTGGGATCCGAACTACGGTGGAGGCCTGGCATTCCACACATTCACAAGTTGTGATTAATACACGTCTTGTCAGAGGTGAAGGAAGGGTTTGGTAATCAGATAAATCTGTGCCGGGACCGAGGATTGAACCCCGGACCCTCAGCACTAGAAGTCTGACACCTTACCCCTAGATCGCCAGGTCACCTTCTATTATCATTAACTAATTAAACTATTATTTGGAATTTTTTTTAAAGTAACTAATTCTCAATAAATTTCTGTTTCATTTGAATTACTAAGTAAACATACATCATCATCATTATAATCATCATCATCATCATCATCAGTTTAAGTGCGTTAAAATATCAAGTTAATAATTTATCAAATTATAATAATTTTAACCATAGTTATTTTCTTACCATTGGTTTATGAGCCTGATACTCTTAAATGTAATTTCCTAATTTTAATATATTTTTTGTTATAAAGGCTCTTATAGTATGTTTTGACTGTCATTATTCATGATATGACATATATTTTAATGATATTGTATGTATTTTTCAAACTTGTCCAATGCTTAATACAACTCTGTAATACATTACTTTTTTAGATTTTATAAATTCATAGTATATTGAGTGATTCACAAATTAATATTATTTCTCTTTACTAAACTTTAATATGTGTTTCAAAAATATTGTATAATCCTGTGGCCACAACATCTTGTTGAATATTGTGACCACAACATCTTGTAAAATATTGTAGCCACAATATCTTGTACAACATCTTGTACAATATCTTGTACAGTAAATTGTGTCGTGTGTTGAAAGTTTCTCCCTACCAAAACCCTACTGCTATTTTGAACATTTCCTTAGAAACTTAATTTTTACTCCCTAGACTTGCGACATCCGTCAAGCGGCAATTTTTGATTTGGATGAAAGTGACATTCCTCTATTACTTTGTAGTTAATTACCTCCCCCTTACCCCACATTTTCAGAGGTAATATCCCGGGCCTGTCCACTCAGTGATACGAGTTTTTGAATCTCGTATGAAAAGTAATCAAACCGGTAGAGTTGGACCAAGTGTTGAGGCACGCGCGGCCCCGCCATTGTGTGGCGAAAAATACTTCTACAGGAATTAATTAACCCTCGACCGTTTGTTGGAGTGGAAACGGTAGAGTTGGACCAAGTGTTGAGGCACGCGCGGCCCCGCCATTGTGTGGCGAAAAATACTTCCACAGGAATTAATTAACCCTCGACCGTTTGTTGGAGTGGAAAAGAGAAGGGAAGGGGGTGGGGGGAAGAGATTTCCCCACCCCAAGCCAATTCAGTCTTCTGGCAAGCGCCCTCTGGTACAAGCTGCCAGTTCGACCGGGTTGTTGGAGAGGGAAGGGGATATTAAATATAAGGGCAAATGTATCCCTCTCTACACTACCCTAATAACGGTACAATTCCATTTAAAATTGTGAACACAACTCCAGCCTTAAGATTGTCCCTACGTTTAGTTGTTTTTGAAAATTAAAACATTTCTTCTTTCTTTTTAGTAAAAATGTTTACAGTTTAATTTTTACTTCTCATAAAATTTTAAATAAATGAAATAGATCTATCAAGGGAGCTGCTCTTTTTTTTAAAAATAAAATGTTCATAACACGATTTTATATTTTATTAACATTATTACAGTTCATTCTAGTCCTAGCAATAACTATCAGTAGTAATTATGTCAATTAAGAGGGATACAGTGAGTTGGACGAAGTTTTAGGAAACGCTTCCTCATTCGCCCGGAACGTGGATGTGAAACCACGTTATGTAGAAATAAATCAATACAACTATTCTTGATGGAATTGAACCTATAGCCTTCTGGATAAAGGTTCGCTAGACAATCAGAGCAGGCTCCTAGTGACATGTCACCTCGTAGAGAGGAAGTATTGTGTTTATTTATGCATTCATTTATTTATTCGATGAATTTAACGTGCACTTTCTGAACCGACTTATTATATCAGCACACGAGAATTTCTATGAGCGAGTGCGAAAGAGCCTACCAATTTTGTCTGAAAAGGTACTGTCACATACCTCCCAGGTTTATTTTACATACCACAATATACATGGAACCGAATGCCTTACTTCATCCCCGAAGGAAGTTGTGTTTTATCTTTCAAGAGACATCCGTCGACTCCGGATGGGTTTGAACCCACGATCTTCGGGTCTTGAGGCGAACACTTTGCCCCAAGACCACCGAGATCGACATGAAGGAAGCATCTTAAACAAAAGTGAATTTGAGATTTCGATGAATGTCGATGTTTTATGACTTACTGGACGCTAAAAAAGGTGTTTTAGTGATGCCATCTGTCTGTCTGTCTGTCTGTATCTTGGCATAGAAGCGAAGCATTTTATAGGTCGGACTAGAACTCGGTATCTTAGGTTTTTGTAAGGTTCCCCAGAGGAGTTTTAGGAATTAGATTTCTAACCCTAAAATTAAGGGTAGTTTACTATGGGACGAAAAGAAAAATGGTTCACTTGAAATTATCTCTAACAATTTTGATTACAATTTATATCTTGGAATTGATTAATATTAAAAACCAAATGGTACATCTCATTTTTTTCCGGAAAAATATCTCATAGGTTACTTTACATAAGAGGATATCTCCAATTTTGATAATATCTCCATAACTCTTTGAGATGCGAAATAAATTACTACTATCCGACATCTTATCTCAGTATGTAGCGTGTCTGTATACCGATTTGAGGCCCCCGGATTCGATTCCCGGCATGTCCAAAAAACGTATCATTGGGGAAATGTGGGTTTACCCTTTTACAGTGATAAATTAACTGCGAGGGACTGGTTGTTGTGTCTGTTCTAGATTTAAGTTGGTTTATAAGTCGTGTGCTGAGATAATCGGTTGGTTTAGAAAGTGCACGTTAAATTGTTTGAAAAAGTGAAAATAGCTTATAGCAAAGATATACTAATAAATATAAAAAGCTTTTTATTTGAAATATGATTATGTTTATAAAAATAATAGTGTCTCAGCCATAGGTAAATGTATTTTTTTGGATTGAGTTCTGGAAAACGGATAGTTTCTCGTTATGCTCTTTGGTGAACAGTATTCCATTATGTATCTGTAACAATGTATATTATTTCGTTTCACATATCTTACTAGTTTCAAGTAAATGTCTCTATTTTTAGGTGAAGAAGCAAGAAAGTATTTGTGGTGCACCCTATTATTTATTTAATTTATAAATATTTAAGACCGGGGTCAAAAGGTAGTTCTTCCATGAACGGGGCTTCAAGAGAAATTAAATGAGCCCAAGTTTCGCATCTGGCGCCGTTTACAAATAAGAACATTTTATGACCATGGATAAAGCTAAATTTTAAATAGGTTAACTTTTTTTTTTAATTAATAGATTTTCTCTCAGAGTTTCTAACAGCACACGGTCGTAATCCACCATGGCTTCCTTGGTTCAAATCTTTACCGAGTTAATCTATGACCTGGTCACCCTGGATTCACGGGCCTCAGTTTATATCTCAGCTCTGGATTTAATTATGTATATATGTGACCCTCTAAGGTGGCCACCTGGTCTAACGCGCTACTCTCGCAGTAGACTAGACTGCCAATGATGGGAAGATCAAGGTTCGAATCTCGGTCGGGTTTACTGTGGTCGGTTTTCCCCAAATTGTTTTCCACTCTACCTTCACGTAAATGCGGGTACAATTCCTCTAAATATAGCCTTCCTAATCCCTAACACATTAGCGTAACTAGTATATATGCGTGCAAGCTGAACGGGTAGTAAGACAAGGTATTAAAATAAAACTATAAGGGAAAGTACCCGAATATCGTCCCCTCTCCTAATTTCGTCCCCCATCATTCTTGGTCTGTTAAGTGCTGTAACCTACCGGTAGCTGGTGGAAGTTGTACCGAGAGCTAAAACAACCATTTTGTGTGAGAATTGTGCAGTTGCAAGACGCGCAAGTGTGTCATTGTATTAGTTTTTTGAAATCACAGTATCAGAGTTTTTGATAACATTAATTTGATCAACAGCCAACCAAGCTAAGGTATGTTTTCTGCTTTCATATTCACCCTGATCATAGAGTGTGGGGAACATTGCTCGTCTTTGTTTAACCAATAGTGAATTATCTTTATTTGTTTTAACAGTAAGGCCACCATATTGAAATGTGTTTAGATGCGCATTATCGTCCCCTAGCTAGTTCTTAATTTCGCCCAGGGGACGATATTAAGACTCCAATTAAATTACAACATTTTTAATATTCCTTTACCTTTATATTGCAGATGTCTTCACCAAATATTAATAAACGTAAAACCTGGGATGCAGGCAACATGTGTGCCACTGTTGCAGCAGTTAGAAAAAATAAAATGGGTTCAAAGAAAGCGTCAAAATCTTATAATGTACCTAGATTTACACTCAAAGATTATGTGAAAAGTAAAGAAGAAAGTGTTGAAAAAATTGTTAAAGGTAGTTTGGGCAGGAAGTCTGTTCTTCCTAATGAGCTTGAAGATGAGTTGGTGAAATATTGTAATGGAAGTAATGGATTATTGTGCTCGAAAAGAAGCCAATGAAAAATATAAGCGAGAGATAGGCGAGAAAAGACAATTTGCATTACAAAATAAATCAGGGACTACGCTACCAAATCCGTCAACTTCTCAGAGAGGTAAGCGAGGAAAGAGGGGTAAGCTAGGACCACAGAAACGTTGCGATAAACGGAGCACGGTTTCATCGTCATCATCAGAAGACGAAGATGACCACCTGAGTTTTGTAGAAACGGACGATGAAGAAAGTGAAAATGATGAGGATGTTCAGTGTTTTGTTTGTGATAAATGTTTCTCCAATGACAAACACGGTGAGAAATGGGTTCAGTGTACAAAGTGTCATCGGTGGAGTAACACTGTATGTTGCGGCTATAACAGCAATAGAAAAACATTTATTTGTGAGATTTGTTTTGATGGATAGCTTTATGAATCTATTCTAATATTTACATAGCTAAATAAACAGAGTATTACTTGAATATTCTAGTTATTTGTGATGCTTCTTGACTTTTTGCAGGGGTTGAAAGAGGGGGGGCGATATTAGGAGCACTATAACCCTAATATCGTTCTTAGTACCTATTTCTAAAAATATTAAAAACACACAACTGGCTTTATTTTTTTTCAATTTCAGTTCAAGAAATTATAAATACATTGTTATTAGAATATAACTGATTAGTAAAAAAAATAATTGTTTCCATACTTTCTCTGAAATTCAGATAAACAAAAAAGGGGACGATATTTGGGTGCTTTCCCTGATTGTGTTCGGGCGCCAGGTAGTTTCACGCTCACTATCAATACTGGGTTTGATTTAAGGAGATTGGCCCTTTTCATTTGGTGTGGAAATGCAGAGCCATGGGAACAAACGGTTATCTTCAAGAATTGTTATTGTTTCGCAATTTTATTTTAGGAAATGGTTCGTTCAAGAATAGAAGCATGTTGATTAAGTTATACTTTTTATATACACACCTCCCCTATGATTTTAACAGTGATCAAATATCGATAAAATTGACCTTTTTTAATAGAAAACTGCCGGCTTCATAACAAAAAATATTAAAATGTAACAATTAATAAACATCGATACATTATCTTAGAAGATATGTTGAAAATATTAACATAAACATTTCACTCGTTTTCGAGAAAACGGATATTTCCAAAAGTATGATTTTTTCGTAAGACCTGTCCGGTAGCTAGCGCCATCTAAGGTTTCCGTGATCCGTCTGTTTTTGTTGGCGCGGAAGGATATTTGGTTGGTTGTGAACCCACGCCACGCCTTTCAACTTCCCCCCACCATCCCACAAAATAGGTTTTAGACTTGCACTCGACAGGGCCAAGGGCCTTAAATGTAAGATAAGAAAATAATAAATAATTAGGGTTGATTTATCCCACACTTTGACTCAGATTGATATTTTAAAGAATGAATATAAATAATATAAGTTGAGTTCGAGCGACTAATTCATCTCCAACTATTTGACTGCGCGAGGGTTGAACACACTTCCGTTCTGTATGATGTGGTCGCGAGTGGTTCTCCAATGGAAGCCCCCTAGATCTCCTTTCAACCCTCACCGTGGTCCGAGGGAGCGTCGTCTTCCCTTGGGCAATATTTCTTGTTATAAATAAATCGGCCAGGGTCGCTTTCACTGTCTTTAAAACTGTAACACGGGTCGGGGAAACACGTATTGTGTTCTTGTTTTCGAACGTGATAATAAGTGACGCTCCAGTACGTCCTTCACTGTAACTATTAAATCCCGCTAAAGTTAACTTTAAATATATGTTATGCTTCAAGTTCTCCAACATTAGAATACTAATTTCTGGTAACAAACTTCTAATTACGATGCACCGAGAGAAAATTACAGTCTGGAATAAAGGAAGGCGACCTCAGTTTCCTGCGCAGAGAAAAAAATACTTAACCAATGTTGTATTTAAAAAACGTGAATTAGTTAATTAAACGTAGTTACCCGCACCCGTGGCCACGCGGTCTAATACGTTGGTATCTCAATAGATTGGGTTTCCGGTGAGGTGGAGGTAGAGGGTTCGAATCTAGGTTGGATGAACTGGAAGAGGTTTCCCCGAATGAGGATTAACACTGTGGTTTTCCCACTCTGTGCTAATGTGGATGCATTTTCTCTAAGCTACTCTCTCAATGTGAACCCTTTAAAATAATTCTTTAGTAACCTTTATTATGGGAAAGAAAGAGAGATAATAAAGAGAAAGAGTGGTAAAAGGGGAAAGAGGGAGATAAATAGAAAGAGAGAGAAATATAGAAGAACAAAAAAAGAAAGAAATTGAGAAATGAAGAATGGAAAAAGAGAAAGCCAGGGAGAAATAGATAATGATAAAGATAATAGAAATATAAAATGATAAAGAGAGAGAAGGCGAAAAACAAAGAATGATAATAAATAGAGAAAAAATTAAGTATGTGATAACCTTCATTGTGTACAACTCAAACGGATAGTAAGACGCGTTACTAAAAACATATTTTAAAAATATTAAACAGTTTTCACATCCCTATTGCACTGTCCTAGGTTAAACTAATGTGTAAGTCGTATATGTATGTTTATAAATATCAGTAAGGAATACATTACTTTACTAATAACATATTTGCTCTACCAAGTGTAATGGAGTATCTATATTTGCTTGAAACAGCGTGTACATCATATGTGAGTGTGTTCTCTCTAAGAAGTTCCCCCATGGTTCCACATACACTCACTGTGTTTAGAAAGGGAGGGCGTGGGAAAATAGTACCGAGTACTGCTTCGAAAGAACAAAAGTCCGAGGTGAAACGAACGGCCTCATTAAGTGCTCCCTCCACGATTGTTATTCACTTCCTGTGCCTTCCCTTGGCCTTGTGAACGCGAGCTCACTGGAGCAGTGGTTCCCAACCTGGGGGACGTCAAACAATTAAGAAATAATGTTGAAAATCAGCTAAGAAATGAAGTTAATTTGTATTTCAATCCCTTTTCCACATTAGTAGTAAGTAAGCCACTTGGTCTAAGACAAGGGTCTTCAACCTTTTAAGATGCAAGGTCCCAATTTTCTGTCTCTTGTTGGCTCACAATACTGCACCCACAATATTAAGATTGAATACTTTAAATATTACTTTTCTTTTGGCGTCCCGGGTGTCTTAGCGGCTACGAACGAACGCGAACACTCCCGACTATGTCCGAACCCTCCTGACTATGTACGAACACTCCCGACAATGTCCGAACACTCCCGACTATATACGAACACTCCTGATTATGTCCGAACACTCCTGACTCTATCAGAACACTCCCGACTATGTCCGAACACTCCCGACTATATACGAACACTCCCGACTATGTCCGAACGCACCAGAAATAGTACTTACTCCCTCCCTTGTCTACTAGAGTAGTCACTTGCTGGCTCAAGGTAAATTTGTGTAAAAACGTAATAATTTTCTTCACGTATAAAGCAAAAATTGTTTATAAAATAAGTTATTTATTTTAATATTTAAATTGGAAATTTCCACCTATGTAAAGAACTCTAAAAGTCATTTTAGTGGGAAAATAATATGCACTATTTTGTTTTTAATGTTATAAACAGTGGCTAGATTCAAATTTTTAAAAAACTGGGAAAAACTTTTTTTTCTCTCTCTTTTTGTTTTTAAGTAAGATCACAATACTTTCACTCTCGAGTGGCCGAGAAAGTAAAACTCATATAAATACAGTATAATATAATATAATTATAAATAACTCGTGTTTGAGGAACTCAATTTTTTTAATAAAAATCTTATCCATATTTGAATTATATTTGTCTTAATTTTTTTCATATTAAAAAAAACATTATTGCTTTCAATTTTGTTTTAGAAATCTTTACAAGACTGTTAAAATGAACTTGGCATCTTATTATGATCATTGATTTTATTTATTGTTTCGATGCTCACTTGTTTTTATTAGGTTTACAAATGATTAAATATGAAAAAAAAAGTCGTTCTGTATCCCTTGAATCACATAATTAGTCCCACAATTTCCTTTAATGTTTCAAAAGAAACGTTTCTGCTTGAAAATTTTTTGAATGCTTTCGAATATTCAAAATAGGATGATTTTCAAAATGCATGTTTTCCGGGGCATTTACAGATGTGGGACAGTGTGTCATAATCCTGGACGAATGACCACCCTAGGGGCCATCATTAAATTATATAAGATTTTTTAAAGTTATTTTTGACCCTGCCTGCTCCCCCCTCCCCCACGTAAGTGATCGTAAAATTTTCCGTCACCTCCCACCCCCCTCCTCTATCTTACATAATTAAACTATTAAAATAATATAACTAACAAAATTTTATAAATTATTTTATTTTAATAGTTTAACTATTTAAACATAAAGATTGGTAGCAAAGCGCGTGATATGAAATTTTAGAATACTTTAATCGCCGTCATTTTAGGTGTAACCCATCTTAAGTAAGCTAAATCTAAGCCATAAGTGAAATTTTATAATTAACATATTTATTTTCTGATAATTTTTTTTTAGATTTTGTCTCACCATAAAATTGATTACCTTACGTAAGATTAATCTTGACCTTCTCCCCTTTTTACCCTCTTAAAAAACTTAAGGAAATACTGAACCCCTTTTATCCCCCCCCCCCCCAAAAAAAAACCTCACGTAATTTAACGTCACGTAATTTAACGACGGTCCCTAGCCTTAACCCGTGCTAACTGAAAATAACAGGCCTAGGTTGTGAGCAAATTGGCGCTTTTTATTTGAACACATTCAAGAGGAGACACTTTTAAAACATGTCATTTAGATTAATTATGCCTCAACATACACTTAGTTAATTGCACTCCAAATAATTATAAAGGATTTAAAATAATATATACCTTGCAATCAAACAATTTGTTTATATCTAAAGTAATTTATGATGGTAACAAAGCTTAATTACTTAATATTGTTGTATTTATTTTACATTCATAAAACACCATGTAATTTCTTTCATTATTATAAAACAAAACGATATCAAATAAAATAAAACAGCATCAAACAAAGCAAAAATGCATTATATAAAACAAAACACCATCAAAAAACCAAAACCACATCATATAAAACAAAACAGCATCAAATAAAACAAAACAGCATCAAAAAACCAAAACCACATCATATAAAACAAAACAGCATCAAATAAAACAAAACAGCATCAAAAAACCAAAACCACATCATATAAAACAAAACAGCATCAAATAAAACAAAACAGCATCAAAAAACCAAAACCACATCATATAAAACAAAACAGCATCAAATAAAACAAAACAGCATCAAATGAAAAATCTAACTGTGGAATCTTTCTCTAGATCCAAAGAGGTTATTATGTATTCTACTGATTTCAAAGACATCTCATCACTAAATATAGCATTCAATTATGTTTTTAAAATCTGTTTTAAAGTTTATATAATGTTTTATGAGTTCAATGAACGCTTTAAATAAGTACTTTATATTGAATAAATGTTGTTTGAAAAGCACCAAGACTTATGCCAAATCTAATTTAATTGCTAGTTTATAAGAAAAATGTTTCGTAATAATTGTATTTTCTTCTATTTTTAATAGAGATTTTAATTAAAGTGGCCTGGGCTTTGGAAACAAATTATTCACACAGATTTGTCAAATAAGGCGCAATTAATTATGGCGTTGTGATGACATCACCGTACTCCTTGTCACCAGTTTGGTCCTTGTTTAGTGAGTTGACCCGAGTAAATAAAAAAAAGGCGTATCTTTAAGAGTAAAGTTACGCCATTTTTTTACTCGCGTCGGAGTGGATTCGCACCGTTTTAGTGAATCTAGTCCCAGGTGGGTGTGTACTTAACAGCTCAGTATCAGCCGATGTTCGCTAATGGCCGCTGACAGGTACTTGCAGTAAGCTACGATAATAGCTATCAGTAAACCACCCCTGGAGGTAGTGTCCACCTGCAACCCGCCTCTCAAAGCCCCAACTTACCAGAATGGCTTCCAACATTACGGTCATGGGCCTTCTTTCTTAACAATTTGTTTGAATTTAGCGATGGTTCGCTTTCCATGAACAGGTGAATATCAACACATGACTTACAAACTAACTGGGCCCAGTACATTAGGGTCTATTTTCTAACACACATCGATGGTAGAATGGTCTTGAAGCGTCCGTCTCAATCAGCGAGAGAGAATCAATAGCTGTCAGGCCACATACAATGGTCTGTGTCGTTTGATGGAACTACTTCTCTATTTTGTATAATCTAATACTCACTTTCGCTCTTCACTTACAACCACCCCTTGTCCTGTCGATAAGAAAGAGGGGAAATAAAACTACGAAACTTCTTATCTGAAGGAAAAGAGGAAAGCTCGCTGCTAGTTTTCAAATATCAAATAATTACTGTATTTGTTATAGGAAGGCTAAATCTAGAGCCAGTTTCCATCAAGACTAGTCTCATAGCTCCGTAAATATGATTAAAAAGTCGTTGATGTCACATTTTCCCACTTTTTTTT
>CABFWB010001597.1:0-30744 GCA_902151455.1 Timema bartmani
GGGGTCTATTGTCTTTTAGACTTTTACGCCATCTTTTTACATGTTTGTATATTTCAAGTTTATTCCCTTAAGGTGGAGTGTTAGTGAGCTTGAGCTTAGGGTCAGTATTTTTGAAGTTTTTATAAAATAAACATTTTTTTGGCCAAAATAAATCAAATATTTCTTCTAAGGAAACATAGTGTTAACATTTCTGCACATGCTAATCTCAATAGTTTTTAAATATCTGTCAAAGGTGTCCTGAAATTTAATGACAACTTTTTCTCTTTATTTAAAAAGTTTGTCATCAAATGCCGCTATGCTCATGACAATATATTCAAGAATTGTTCAGATTAGCATGTGCAAAAATGTAAACTATATGTTTCTATAGAAGAAATATTTGATTTAATTTGGTCAAAAAATGTTTATGCTATTAAAACTTCAAAATTAACTAGCTAAACTCGCGCTCACTAGCACCCACCTTAAGGAGACGACCTACCAGAAGATAAATATATCTAAACTTCTATATTTATTATAGAAGTTCAAGCTTCAAAACCACTAAAATCATCCTCAATAATTATCTTAACACTTTCTTTGTGACCTAATTAATAGTTGACTTTATTAGTTTGAGGAAGACTAGATCTATATTTATAACCACTTAATTTAGTCTCTTACTTGTGGTGATTGAAAACTTCCTTATTTCACAATACTATACTTACTTACCATATGATCTTAGGAAGTCAAAAGATCATTGCAATATCTACAAAAGTATGCCACCTATCACTATCTTGTGCTATTTCTATCCAGTCCAACTCATTACAGCTTGTTCCTATCTTGAGCTAGTTCTATCCAGTCCAACTCATTACAGCCTATCTTGAGCTAGTTCCATCTAGTCAAACTCATTACAGCCTGTTCCTATCTTGAGCTAGTTCTATCCAGTCCAACTCATTACAGCCTGTTCCTATCTTGTGCTAGTTCTATCCAGTCCAACTCATTACAGCCTGATTCCTATCTTGTGCTAGTTCTATCTAGTCCAACTCATTACAGCCTGTTCCTATTTTGAGCTAGTTCTATCCAGTCCAACTCATTACAGCTTGTTCCTATCTTGTGCTAGTTCTATCCAGTCCAACTCATTGCAGCCTATTCCTATCTTGGGCTAGTTCTATACAGTCCAACTCATTACAGCCTGTTCCTATCTTGAGCTAGTTCTATACAGTCCAACTCATTACAGCCTGTTCCTATCTTGAGCTAGTTCTATCCAGTCCAACTCATTACAGCCTGTTCCTATCTTGAGCTAGTTCTATCCAGTCCAACTCATTACAGCTTGTTCCTATCTTGAGCTAGTTCTATCCAGTCCACCTCATTACAACCTTTCAGGTTCATTCTAATGTTATCCTTTCATCTGCATATATGTCTTCCCAATGGTATATTCCCATTAGGTTTGCCAGTACTCTGAACAATACTATATATTTAAAAAGCTTAAAATGTAAGGTATTTTAAATCCCTAAGCACATGTCAATACCACCTTCCCTTGGGTGCGAGCCATATTTTAAAATGCGGAATTTCAATGTCTCAGTGATTAGGTAATCAGCCTACTTAAAATTCATCCTTCTAACCGAGTGTCCTAAAATGATTATAGTTTTCAGATATCTAAACCCCTAGAAAGGCATGTAGAACTAAAAAAGAAAATGCTACTTTTCAATTACTAGACGGACATAGCGTGGTTTTCAGCGATGTTTGACCTCAGACATGACAGACATTAAAATGTAAAGCTTAAATAATGTTGGTTCGAAACCAGCAGGGCTACAAGTTATTTAGAGTTTTTCAAAGTATCGTTTCAAACTCAACTATCTCTGATCGAGCTAAATCCATGAACATGAATCGTCTGCAATGGTTCCAGAATAAATTCTGAGTGAAACTGGATGGTGCCAACATTTTTTCTCGAGAGATTATGTGAAGTTACTACCTCAAGTTGGGGATAAACCCCGACCTTTCCAAGTGGAGGATATCGTCTATATACCTCGTGGCCAGTTATGACGGTGGTTTGGTCGATACAACCCCCCCCCCTACCCCTGATTGCTTCCCACACCCCATCTAAACCCCATCTAACGACTCCCATAGCTTGAAAGTGTTAACAAAATCAATCAACATCGACATCTCCTGGTCCGCATCGGGCGTTCGCAAGGTCTAACGCGTCACTCTTGTGTTAGTTGGAATTGCCTGCGACGAGGAGGTCGGGGTAAGAATCCCGGTCGGACGTTCTGAGGGTGTTTTTTCCTAAACGGTTCTCCACACACACAACTAAGGATAGATTTCTTCTCAAACTCTAATTTCCATCCTTATTTTATATTTTTATCACCATCTTACTACCCTTTCGGACCCGTTATGTAATAACTACGTTAGTCTGTTTGAGATGAGGAAGATTGAATTTAGAGAAAGTGTACCAGTATTTGCGTGGAAGGAGAGTGAAAACTAACTAAGAAATATTGATCTAAGTACATACAACCGGGATTTGAACTCCAACCTCCAAGTCATTGGCAGTCCCAGTTTATTGCGAGAGTGGAGCCTTAAAACCACCTAACCGTTCTTTTTCTCAGTATTTTACCCAAAAAGAAAAACCAATATAACGTTTAAAGGATCTGCTGTAATATCGTCAATTTCGGTGGTCTTAGGGTAAAGTGTTCGCCTGAGGAACCCAATGTTCTTGGGTTCAAACCTAACTAGGGTTGACGGATTTTTCTTGGAAGATAAAAATCCGTAGCACAACTTCCTACAAAGGGGAAATAAAGCCGTTGGTCCCATGACGATTGTGGCAGGTAATAGGATCCTGGAAGGTGTGTTAAATTACCTGAGCCGGTGAAATTGGTAGGCTCTTTTGCTCTTGCTCCTAGAAATTATCGTGTGCTGATATAATCAGTCGGGTCAAAAAATGCACGTTAAATACCTCAAATAAATAAATACTATAATATCCTAGCAAATTTCAAAGATATTCTTGTCCAGAAGTAAACGTGCTTATTTAAATAAAATACTACTCCGCCCTAAAACAAATTATTCAGGGCTTCGCATAAGTGAGCATGGGGGCGAAGCGTCGGTCTCATCTGATTTGGGATGTCTAGATTAGAGTTCCAGCGGGGTGTACTGAAAGGGGAATTTTTTTTTAATAGTTTTTTCCTTCCCTCTCCAAGAAAACGCAGATACCTTTAATATAAGTTCTACCTTCTTTATTTCTACGCTAATTGTTTATATGTGTGGATATCCTAAAATTGGATTCGAAATTTCATATCAAAATAATAAAAATATTGTATCATTTGGGCGAAGTTTGGGCCACTGCCTTTTCTTATTTTTAACCCTTTAATAATATGGAATGTTCATTTAATACTTATGTGATATTAATATGATAGATGAAATAAATAAAAACTAAACTATAACATCTGTACAAAAATAATGAGAATCAAAAAATATAGACTACATAGCTCCTCACATAATTGTACTTTAGTGGATATATTAAAATAAAATAAATTAGGAAAGTAGAACTAAATAAAGGGAAAAGGAAAAAATAAATAACAAACATTAATAATATATTCTAGATTCGAGTTAAATAAAATTTTATTAAAAATTTGAATTTAAATAATTTAACAGTTGTTTTTAAACTAAAATCGATTCTTTGTCGAAATATATCAAAGTATTTCATAATAACACTTCACATATTAATCATGCAGCCATATTTATATTTTATTTTAACCAATCAATTCACATTTAAAGAATTTATGTAAATTATTTGTCCACACACATATAATATATGGGTAAAAAAATAAAATTCTTGCTGTAAGAGGTCCAACAGGCAGTCATTAAAAATAAATTTAAATTAAGAATCAAGTGAGGTAAGAATAATCTTAAAAAATATAGCCTAATATCTTAGTGTGCTTTAATATATTCAATGTGTTGTCCAAACAATTATTTTCTATTAATATCTAACATGTTTTATTTATTCAAGTTGTTTATAATCTAGTAATTTTACATAGTAATTTATGTTTCCTATATGTATTTTTTTCAAGGTTTAATATTTTATACACACTTTTGTTGAACTTTGAATTGGATTAGATTCAAATTTGAAAATTCTGGATTCGTTGTGGCTTTAAATAGGTATTATTAAAAAGTTACAATCAACTTAACGTATCACAAAAACTTTCAGTTTTTAACAGTCAAAATGGGAGATTTATTACCAAGCCGTCGTCTATTTAATTTCTATACCCTCCTCCAGATAGTTTTTTTACAATTATTTATAATTTCTCGAAAAAAAATCTATTTAAGTCGTTTAAGAAAAGTTTTTTTAAAAACAACGCAGTTAAATCTACTGACTAGAAATAACTTTTCACCGCACTCATTTCTGTCAGACCACCCCCTCCCCTCTTATCCACCGGCCATTATTTGAAAATAATTTCTCGAGCCGAGCAGAATTATGCTAGTTCTTAACGACCGTTGTAAAATATGGTTCAGGAAGTGGAATGGTAACATTTTGCAGGACGTTAGTTAACATAAACGGCCGTTAAATGGTTGCGTGCACTGAAAACATCTTATCTTGATCCCACCCCGGGAGAAAAGAAGGTGAATGGGGCTAAGGGGAGGGGGGGGGAGATGGACTAGTAAATGCAGCGTTCTGATTCGGCCCACACGATGATAGATGGTGGCCATGCCTTTCTTTGATAAGTTTAAACTTTGAGAAAGGTACTTGTTCGTAAAAGGTGAAGTAATTGTTGGTCCAAAACCCCGCATTGTTCTGTGTGGAGGGGTTTGAAAAATTAGATGGATCCAACAACGCTACCAAGGATCTAAGTGTAGGGAATATATAAAAAAAAAGTATTACATTTCTAAAGGTTAGTTGACTAGTAAAAATTAACATTCGTATGATTTGTATCAAAGAAAATCAAAAGTAACCTTTCTATGTTATCGTATAAAGAGGAGGCGTTGTAATCTAAAATATTTTCGATCTCAAGTTTATGATAAATTTTTGCGATTTATGTGCCTTCAAACTTGAAAAATAGGGGATTTTACAATTATGTCTGTGTTCACATCAGTCTGTATGTCTGTCTGTCTGTCTGTCAGTCCATGGGTATAACTCTAAAACTGTTTGATGTATTTTTTTTTTAAACTTAAGCAGCTATAGCATTGACGTAGTAAGCCAAGGCTCCCAGGTTCGATTCCCGTGTCCAGGTGTCATTTTTCAATTTAAAGAATATGATATTTAGATGTGGCTACAGCCATAATTTAATATAATAATAGCATAGCTAATTAATCAATAAATAATGTGTATTTAATGGTATATGGTTATAACTTGACAATTTGTTTTTTATTTTGAGACTAGCCCTCAAATTAAGGGTATTTTACTGATGAGTGATTTTTGAAAACTTCAATATTTTACTAAAATGGTTCTAACGATTTCGTTTAAAATCTATTTAATGTTTTTTATGATAAGAAAGAATATGTTTTTACGTTTAAAAATAGAAATAATTTGAAGTTGGTTAGCAAATAAATTATTTTTTTCAAAGCCGATCTTTTTTTTAGTGATTTGAAAAATGTTGTTTAAAGGGTCAGTAGGTGTACCATGAAGGGCCATCAGGTGTACCATGGAGGGTCATCAGGTGTACCATGAAGGGTCATCAGCTGTACCATGAAAGGGCCATCAGGTGTACGATGGAGGGTCATCAGCTGTACCATGAAGGGCCATCAGGTGTACCATGAAGGGTCACCAGCTGTACCATGAAGGGTCATCAGGTGTACCATGAAGGGTCACCAGGTGTACCATGAAGGGCCATCAGGTGTACCATGGAGGGTCATCAGCTGTACCATGAAGGGTCATCAGCTGTACCATGAAGGGTCATCAGGTGTACCATGAAGAGTCATCAGGTGTACCATGAAGGGCCATCAGGTGTACCATGGAGGGTCATCAGCTGTACCATGAAGGGCCATCAGGTGTACCAATGGAGGGTCATCAGGTCTACCATGAAGGGTCATCAGCTGTACAATGAAGGGTCATCAGGTGTACCATGAAGGGTCACCAGGTGTACCATGAAGGGTCACCAGGTGTACCATGAAGGGCCATCAGATGTATTGTGAAGGGTCACCAGGTGTACCATGAAGGGCCATCAGATGTATTGTGAAGGGTCACCAGGTGTACCATGAAGCGTCACCAGGTTTGCTGCAGCAGTTTGGGGAAGCGTCGAGAAGAAGCAAGAAGAAAATTGGGGGGTAAAAATAAATCTTTTGAAATCCATTATCATTATTTTGAAAAATAACAAAATTATTAGAATGGTAGCTATTGAACTCTTAAGCACAATCTTAGTACTCATATTTTATAACATTAAAATTGCTCCTTAAAAAATGTGTTTTTTCTTTAAATGTTAGCGCCTGGTTTGTGTCATGACTTGAAAAAGGCTTTTCAAAGGCGTCACTCACGCAATAGGCTTGACAGCCTATGTCGGGGTTATCAGGGCTCGAATCCCGGTTGAGTGTATTGAGAGTGTTTTATCTTTAGTGATTTTCTATTCTCTCTCCCCACACAAATTCGGGAACACTAAATTCAAATTCCTGGTCCCTAACACATTTGTTAAAACGTACAAATAGGTAATACCCGAGCTGGTGGTAAGATTTGGTGTTAAAAAAAATTCCCAAAACATGGATGAAAACTCCGACTATTTGAAAGCAAATCATTTAATTTATTGTAGCTACTTCTTTTTTTATTTAGAGGTAGTTTGCAATCATAGTTTCAGTACATGTTCCTCTACTTAATTAAGTATGAACATATCTGCCTGTGTATGGGTAAGTGGGAGAGGGCCTTTACCTCCCTTCCCCACTTACCCATAATGCACTTCATTGTTCAAAAACTTTCACACGTTTTTTAAATATCGAAGGCTGTATTAGTTATTAATTTATCCAATATAGATCTTGTTTTAATATATTATTATTACACCACGTCTTACTACCCATTCGGGTTATACCCACTTACTCTAATGTGCAATGGTAGGGTGATTGTGAGATGAAATGGAGGACCTACAGTTTAAAGTGGGATCCGAACCACGGTGGAGGCCTGGCATTACTCACATTCACAAGCTGTGATTAATACACGTCATGTCAGAGGTGAAGGAAGGGTTTGGGAATCAGATAAATCTGTGCCGGGACCGAGGATTGAACCCCAGACCCCAAGTCTGACACCTTACCCTTAAACCCCCAGGTCACCCCGGTGTTTTAATATAAAATGTTATATATGTAATAAAAAAATTTTTACTTTCTCACAACACCTCAGAGAGTTGTGATCGTCAAATAAAATTGAACTCGAGATTTTTATGAATGAAAAAAGGGTCTCTAGATTTAGCCTTCCTCTAACAAATACAGTAATATTTTTTATCAATAGTATCAAAACATAAAATTTCAAGATATTTGAGAACTAGCAGCGAGCTTTCCTCTTTACCTCTAGATAAGAAGTTTCACAGTTTTCTTTCCCCTCTTACTTATTGAAATGACAAAGGTGGTTGTAGGTGAAAGGCGAGAGTTATTATAAGCTCAGACAGAATAGGGAAGTAGTTACAGAGGCCTCCTTAAGACTACACCCCCAATTCTCTTTCCAAGCCTCCCTGAGTCCCCCCCGTAGTCTTGGGGAATGCGGCTCGGCAAATTGCTCACTGGGCATGCATACCCCCGAGGGTACACGAAGACATCTTAGGAGATACTTCATGAAATAATATACATTATTTAATTACGTACCTCTATATATACAGGCTGTATATTAATTGGTGTCAAATATTCTATGGGCGTATTCCCATCGACCAAACATTAAGAAAAGTCCATATAAACAGGGATTCTAAAAATCCTTAGATTCTCAGCTAGGAAGAATTTTATTTTTCTATTAATAAGTAATCCAGCAGAAGAAGCAATGCAATTAAACAAGACAAGCTTAAACAAAAATACAAATCAGAACATTTTGGTGCAAAAATTGTTCAAAATGGTGTCATCGTGCTTGGAAGTATCCTCTGAGCTTTCGTTTCATGCTTTGCCATATTCTGTTGAATACACATGAGGTTTTAACGTATTTTCTCACAATCATTTACGATACGCCCTCTTAAAATTTCAACATCAGGCACAGGATTTGAGTAAACAATGTAGTTTAAATGTTCCCAGAGATAAAAAAAAAATCCATCAGGTTCAAATTTGGGGACCAAGCAGGCCATTCAAAATATCCTCCACGACCAATCCATATTTGAGAAAAACCTTTAATAACTCTTAAACTAAACGTTTCTAGAACCATGTTTATATGAATTTTTCTTAGTGTTTGCTCGATGGGAATAAGCCCCTAGAATATTCTACAACAACTAATATACACCCTGTATAATAGTTTTAACGTAAATACTCAAAAGGCAAAATCTAAGGCTAACGACAAGAGACCTAGACGTGAGTACATGCTTTCTGGAATCACCATTTTAATTCTAGATGTAGCTTATAGAATATGAATAACTTGCACAATGCCCCACCAACTTTTGGGGTAGGGAGTTGAAGAGAAATTATATCTAGAGAGGTACGCGAAATAAAAAGGTTGAAGACCACTGGAAAAGTGAACTTGGTAAAATGACTGCTCGCCTTGGAATGATAATTAGGGCTTTATTTCTAGGGGTTGTGATGAGTTAGGAGGGGATGTTTCATTGCTATGCAGATCCGTGCCAGGAGGTGTGGTAGGAAGAATTGTAATGTTGCATGGAAGTTGTAACGATGATAACATGGAGGGAGGGAGGTCTACTGCTCACAGAACTACTAGTAAGCTATAGTAACGATAATAACATAGAGGGAGGTCTACTGTTCACAGAACTACTAGTAAGACTATAGTAACGATAATAACATGTAGGGAGGTCTACTGTTCACAGAACTACTAGTAAAACTGTAGTTACGATAATAACATGGAGGGAGGTCTACTGTTCACAGAACTACTAGTAAGACTGTAGTAACGATAATAACATGGAGGGAGGTCTACTGTTCACAGAACTACTAGTAAGACTGTAGTAACGATAATAACATGGAGGGAGGTCTACTGTTCACAGAACTACTAGTAAGACTGTAGTAACGATAATAACATGGAGGGAGGTCTACTGTTCACAGAACTACTAGTAAGACTGTAGTAACGATAATAACATGGAGGGAGGTCTACTGTTCACAGAACTACTAGTAAGACTGTAGTAACGATAATAACATGGAGGGAGGTCTACTGTTCACAGAACTACTAGTAAGACTGTAGTAACGATAATAACATGGAGGGAGGTCTACTGTTCACAGAACTACTAGTAAGACTGTAGTAACGATAATAACATGGAGGGAGGTCTACTGTTCACAGAACTACTAGTAAGACTGTAGTAACGATAATAACATGGAGGGAGGTCTACTGTTCACAGAACTACTAGTAAGACTGTAGTAATGATAATAACATGGAGTGAGGTCTACTGTTCACAGAACTTCTAGTAAGACTGTAGTAACGATAATAACATGGAGGGAGTGAGGTCTACTGTTCACAGAACTACTAGTAAGACTGTAGTAATGATAATAACATGGAGTGAGGTCTACTATTCACAGAACTACTAGTAATACTGTAGTAACAATAATAACATGGAGGGAGGTCTACTGTTCACAGAACTACTAGTAATACTGTAGTAACAATAATAACATGGAGGGAGGTCTACTGTTCACAGAACTACCTGTAATAAATTACAAGTTTTATAAAAAAAATGCGTTGATTTCACACATATTGAGTGTCTCAGATGAAAATGCATTCATAACTTTTTGTTCTAGATATGAAATGTTAACAACTTTCATCTAATCAATAGTAATCATAATATTTTTTTTTAAATTGAAACCAATGGTCCTTCCATTAAGTTTTAAATGGGATGGTATGTTTTATTTAAGTTATTTAACGGATACTTTGGCATCCATCATGTTGAATATATTTTTAAATACTGTTTCCGTATTTTGATCGCAGCACGTTTGAATTAAATAAAAAATACTGTTGTTACTGGGCTTTACGAAACAAATTATTTACAGTAGTCCAAGTACAAATGTGGTTAAGTTTTTAACTGAGAATTTGAATATAAAATGATTTACGAGAGGGTCCATTACCGTTACATCACTTAACACTGATATGCCTAACGACCTTAATTTTTCGCCAGCTCACAGCTAAAGCTAAATTTTCTGCCATAAAATTCCCCATTCGTTTTCATTACCAAGTGTGACAAATCTGTGTTATACTAAAACTGTTTCACAATTAATTTGAAGATTTATTCCCTTTGTAATAAAAAAAATATACGCAAGCATTTTTTTTAATATGTTTTACACATTGCAGCTTTAGCCCGGGAGCAAAAAACATGTGTTCCAAAGCTCGTTCAGTTGATTTCACAACATATTTGTTCATTATCTGTTTACATTTGGGTCTATGTATGGCTATAATAAAAGTTTAGCAGTTATAAAAAAACATTGGGACATACATTTTTTGGTTTATTTCTCTTTTCTGCATAGAATATTATGATAAAGACATAATGATGACGTTAATAGATATTATAATTTATTTCATTCGTATGAGGTTACAAAAAATCAGTATATAGAACATTACAGTCTTTTAACGATGTGTATCTTTAAATAAGTTCCATATCTATAGTACATTCAATTCGATTAAACTTTATTTAAGGGTGGATTTTACAAACTGTTGGCGTGCATATTGAGTTATTACCAAGAGAAAATATGTATACGGATGTATAAAACGGGAAGCTACTAATTTTAAGGCCCACCTCGGTGGCCGCATGGTTTAGGGAAGGAATGGCGAAACTTTTTCTACCAGTGTGCCAGTGTGAATTT
Source organism: Timema bartmani (assembly GCA_902151455.1). Lineage (NCBI taxonomy): Eukaryota > Metazoa > Arthropoda > Insecta > Phasmatodea > Timematidae > Timema > Timema bartmani. The sequence continues at coordinate 10,858 of CABFWB010001597.1, forward strand.
TGAACTAATTGAATGGGCCACTTATGGTATACGTTTTTAATTAGTATTTGAAAATCAAAACTCGATGAATATTATGAAATAAACTAAACAAATTAAATAAAATTTTAAATATTTTAATAATAACTAAATTTTAAATAAGTGACTTTTTTACATTGTAAAAGTGAGTAGGAGAGTTTTTGCGATTTACTTGGTTAAGTCTTGGTATCGAGGGCTTAAGACCAAGTGGTTTTTCTTTTATAAAAAAATTGCTGTTGGGGTGGAGTAGATCTCACATCTGGTAGGTGAATTTATATAATCCCATTACATGTACTGCAAATCGATGGAAAATGAACTATTTAATTTTATCCTTAGATTAGTGCTTATTTTGACTAGTCCTAATATTTACAATATTTACATTTCAAGCTTAACATATCCTCCCAAAAACCTTAATAAACATGAAGTATATATGTAATATTAAATAGGCCTAGATAATAAATAGTACTCTCATTCTTTTATCCATAGCTAATCGGTTTTTAAGAACCTACTTACGGTCATGCATTTCTAGTTAGTAGTTGCTGTCCACTTTAATTTACAAAAACTTAAAATCTATTGACTACGAAGTTATACTTGTTTAAATTTAACATAAGAAATGATGCTATTTTAAAATTGGTACACAAATTCTAGGCTCTTTGGTAGTAACCATACTGTTTAGTCTGGTCAAGGAAATCGTTACCAAACCAAGCTCTGGTATCGTCTCAGTCATAAACATTTCGCTAACATCGATACCAGGTCAACTTCTAAAACACGCCTAGTGTCTTGAACAATATTAATAAGATTAACCTAAAGTTAAAAAAAAAATTGAAAGTAACATCTTCAGGAGGAAAAAATACAATAAATATATATAAATGTTAAAATCAAAAACAGTCATAATTGTGTCCACTATAGTTTTAAACGTGTTGTAGTTTGCCAGCTAATATGTGATTCATTCATAGCTTGTTGTCTTCAACAACACACAAGACTATTTCTAGCGGTGACGTCACAAGATTCATTGTGACATGTGAATGACATGGCTATCGAAATATTATCGACCTCAAAAATGAATACTACTTCGGGAAAAGTTTTATTTAGTGTTTACAATATTTTAATGTCTGCCTGTCACTCAAATCTTGTTCGAGTGTCACCCAGTGGCTCACGTGCCATATCCGGTCCAAGGCATCACTCTCTCAACATACCGGACTGTGGATGATGAAAGGATACGGGTTCAAATCTCGGACAGCTGTATTGAAGGTGGTTTTCCTCTAGTAGATGGTTTTAAACTTCCCCTTCCTCTAAATTCAACACTACTCATCCCAAGCACATTAGAGTAATTATTACATAAGCGTACAAACCAATCTGGTAGTAAGACGCGGTTGTAAAAGATAACATTGTTTTCCACAATTACTCATGGGATTCAACTTGATCTAATTTCCATCATTTATTTTTAGAATAATAGCTTACAAACAGAGAATTTGCCCAAAAAAAATGAATATTCATAGAGGAAGCAGAAATTTCTTAAAGATTAATTTCTTTCCACAGCCATTTCTCGAGTTATACCAAACCAAATTAAATTGTCTTTATTTTATTTTTTTTTCCAAAACATTCACTTCGAGGGTTATGACAATGGCAAAGCCAAAACTTAAAGAAATAATAACGATTCACACAGCTCCACTTAACTGATTATAAGAAAACAAAATGAGAGCTATTTAAAAATTTTAAATGAAGACCGATGGTCTAGAATCTATATTCTAGATTTTAGAAACCTTGAGTTAGCATTTCTAAAATCTAAAGATTACAGTTGAGAGTTGTCATTAAGAAATTGACACATGATGCTTTAACAGGCCAGATCATTTTCTTAGAAAACAGGGCATCAGTGGAAAATGTTATTTATGATATTATTAGTACGTGTTTGTATCAACGCGTATTACCACCCTTTCGGGTTACACGCGTATGTACTTATTACGCTAATGGGTTGAGGATCAGGGAGGATGCGTGGGGAGAGAGTTCTTAGATAAAACCGACCGGAATTCAAACCCCGATCTCCCCATGATCGGCAATGCGAGAGTGACGTCTTAGAACCGTGATATCACCGAAGCGGGTGGTAATACGTTTAATCCAAAGGTTATCAAAGATTTGAACCATAGGGTTGGGAATTAGAAGGGTAGCTTAGAGAAAGGAAGAACACATTAACTTGGAGAGAAAAGGGAAAAATCACATGCGAGAAAATTCCTCAAGTTCACCCAAATTCGAACCTCTACTTCAGTGTCACTGTCAATCTAGTATATTTCAAGCCTGACTTTAGGTTGGGAAGTAGTCCTCTCCCGCCCCCCCCTTTCCATCAGAGCTAATCGCAACGTTGACAATACTTTCCTTCTTCGGATATTGCTTAGGAGGGCTGATCTCAACCGTCAATTGACGAGATATCGATTCTTGATTCAGATCGATATTTACCGAGACCCACGAGAAGAGAGACTGAGACAACCCGGACGGGACGAGACCACAGCAGAGAGAGAGAGAGAGAGAGAGAGTGCTGAAGTAAAGTAAATTGTTTGCGTTTCAAACATAGGAGGTGGTAGTTATTGGCGATCGTCTTGGGGTGAGCTGCTTGTTTTAGTACCGCGAGTATTTTTGTCGGGTAGGTTTTCTAAGATTGAACTATTGCCATAAAGGCCGCACTGTCAATTTTCTTAAACTCCACTCTAATATTTCTGATTACAATTCGTATCTAGTCACTGTTTAGCATAACAAACAAAATGGCAACTTTTATTATTCCATGTAAATGACTTTAAGACTACTTTACATGAGAGAATATCTCCAATTTGGATCATATCCCCGCAAATATTTGAAAACTTACCACCGCAAAGATGTAGGAATATTAAAATTAAACCACTTTTATCTAAAAAAAAAATTTTTATAAAACCAATATCTTCGAGCTATAAGGAAATTTATATTTTAAATAGAGATCTGAGGAACGGGGAGTTTATTATTATGTCCTTTGGTGAACTGCGATGTTACTCTCTTCTCAATATGTTTCTGTAATTGTGTGTATTATTTCATACATGCTCTTTTGTGAAATCCATCATGTAAAAAAAATAAAAAAATTTTTTTGTAACGCTGAACAATGGTTGGATACGAATTTATCAAAATCATTAGAGCTGATTTTGAGAATATTGATATTTTCTCTTTTCGCTCTAAGTAAACTGCCCTTAATTTTATGGTTACATATCTAATTCCAAACCCCCTCTGGGTAGCTTATGAAAACCCTAAAGCAATCGGTAAAATTATCTCGGCTCTGGTCCAAGATACAGAGATACGACATCAGGGATCTCCATGGAATATTGACAGACATCCAACAAAATCTAGAATTAGATTTATATATATCCAGTGGATAGCGAGAAAATAAAAAGCTGTTTAGGCCTCTTAAAAATAAAATGTACATGTAAAGTTTTACAAAAATCACAAAACATCCGAACTTAAGCTGGACTTTACTACAAACATCGTTACCTAGGACAGCAAAAAGTTTGACTTAGTCAGTTTTTCAGCTCGGTACAAATCGTCTTTATTTTTTTTAACTGAGATTATAAATTCTGTATCACACCATAAAAAAGTGTTGTATTTTACGAAGATACAGAGTTTACTTCAAATATAGTCACTTTAAATCGGTTTCTAAATAGTTTTATTTTACTGTGCCTTAATACCCGTCAAGATTAAAGGCATATAAATACATCTAATAGGTTAGGGTTGCTGATGGTAATGTACCCGTATTTTCATGGAAGGAGTGAGAAAACCATTTTGTAAAAACCAACCACAAACCACCAAACCAGTATTCTAGTCCCAGCAAAACAGAGTAGTAGAGTCTGACGCAGTCATAGTATCCACCGGTGCAGGTGATTTTTTCAATCAAACCAAATGTGAAACTGAAGTTGACCCGCGAAATCGCACCCTAAACTCCACCCTCGTTGGTTGCGCGAGTGTTACAAGGAAGGGAACATTCCTCTCGGCCAGGCACACAACATGACCGCTGGAATAAGAGAAATGGTAAAAATCGATAGAGAGTGAAAAGGCATGTCCCAGGTCTGGGATTATTGGATCAGACTCGAGAACGAAATGCTGTCGTGATCCCTTCTCTTTGTTCTGCGTGGCTGACTCTCTCTCCAGGTATCCAGGTTCAAACCTTGTTCTTGGAATATTAGCTGAGTCCTGGAGGGTTTAAAAGAGCCCATGTCATGGGTTGACTCACATTTCAGGTATCCAGGTTCGAGTCCTGGAGGGTTTAAATGGTCCCTTGTCACGGTAAATAGTGTATCAAACATACTTCATAGTAAAATACAATGGCATATAATGATACGTAGTGTATAAAATCGTAAGTAAATCGATTATCTTTTGTTAATATAAAATAGGCCAACATCTGTTTACTCCCCGGAAACGTCTTTTAAAAAAATACTTCCATCAAAGGCTAGTTAGAAAAAACAACGTTAATTAAACTGTAGGCTAATCTTTTGAAACTTGAATTCGACTAATTTTTTTTTCTGTATTATTAAATCAAATTTGATTTTTATTTGGTTCCGATTTTATTTCTGTCGTGAATATAGGCAATCAAAGTCATTGACGCCAAAACAAAGAGAATTCATGGATAAGAAACAAGTCCTACTGTGGCATAAACATAAAAATGGAAGCGAATATTTACGTCTGCTTTTATACTGGCATCTAATTGGCTATATCCTCTCCTCGCATTCTCATTGGTTGATACGTCTCAAGTCCAATGACTATTATACTACACTCCATATATAAGGTATAATAAGTTAAAGTTAAATCAACTTCATGCGTTGTATACTACTCACTATGTACCGATTATAAGCGCTCTCATTGAAAATAATGTATTTTAACTTTTTGCGCACTATGTGCTATATGCTATTCGCTATTAATCGTGGTTATGCATGAATATAAACCCAGTCTTAAGGTGTGCACAGAAAGAAAGCAGGCTGCCTGCTTACCAATTTCCAGCGCCGATCAGCGCTGAAGTTCAGCTCATGTACAGAGAGGACGCAGATGGAAGCCTAAAAACCCGCCAGTTGTCACGAGCTATTTCCATCGTTAAGATGGACAGTTCATCCACTGACAGATAAAGAGTTTTTACTTCTTGACAGTGTTCATCCAAAATTGAAAGGAAAGAAAACCCGGTATACATCCATTATTCCATGGTAGGATAGATCATGGAGAAAATTATTTATTTAGTGACCTGAATCAAGACAAACAAAGAGTTTTTCAGTACACGACACCATCTATAATAATAAAAGGAAGTGTTTGTCTGTGTGTGTGTTTGTGTGTGCGTTTGTGTGCGTGTGTGTGCGTGTGTGTGTGTGTGTGTGTGTGTGTGTGTGTGTGTGTAGATGCCCAGCCAAATCTACGGCACGCAGAGATCTGAAATTTTTAACAGAGGTGGACGGAAGGGGGTCCGAATGCACCTTGAATCCAGATTTTTAAACTTTTAATCAGATTTTTAATTAGGCTATTTTTGGCAAAATACCACAGTGGGTCACGGGCAACGCCGTTCGGGACTGCTAGTTTTAGATAAAGAAGGCTCTGATCAACAACCAACTGAAGTGTGTGTTGAATCTAATCAAACAAAGGAACAAAGGCAGCCTACGGAAAGACCAGCCAAAGAATTAAAGATATTTTCACAACATTTATTTCATTAGCGAAAATTTGGAATAAGTTGTAGAATTCGGAAGGGTTGGCGGTAAGAAAGTTTATTTTCACAAATCTTCAATTAGAGTTGAATGAGTTTTATCAAATATAGACAGCGTATATGCACAGTATAGATATATATTTATATATATATACATACAGTATATACAATACAGATACATGTGACTTCTTGGTAACGCATTCGCAATTAAACTTCCAATATCTACTATTTCTCTTGAAGAACACATATCAGCGCCGACAACTTAAATAACCATTAAAAGTTCATTCCGATAAATTTGTCGGTGCCGGGTGCCAGCGCCGACAAGTTCGAACCTGCTTTCACTACGAACGCTCTCATCTATAGAAACGCTCTCATCTATAAAAACACACTCATTGTTGACGCAGGTCAGCGCCGTCCAGCGCTGGTAGTCGGAAAGCAGAAAAAAATCTTCCTGTGCAAACCTTCAGACGCACCGCACAGAAATACACCTTAAGTCAAACTGTGTAAAGTCCAGTTTACATTAGGTGATCTGAGCCTATAATGTAACATGTAATGTAACATGTACTGCAGCATGTAATGTAGCATGTAATGTAACATGTAATGTAGCCTGTAATTTAACATGTAATGTAACATGTAATGTAGCCTGTAATTTAACATGTAATGTAGCATGTAATGTAACATGTAATGCAGCATGTAATGTAACATGTAATGCAGCATGTAATGTAACATGTAATGTAGCCTGTAATTTAACATGTAATGTAACATGTAATGTAACATATAATGTAGCATGTAATGTAACATGTAATGTAACATTTAATGTAACATGTAATGTAGCATGTAATGTAACATGTAATGTAACATGTAATGTAGCCTGTAATTTAACATGTAATGTAGCATGTAATGTAACATGTAATGCAGCATGTAATGTANATGTCTGCCGGTGGTTCGCGGCTGGTTCCTTCCTTTCTCGTGGATCGCTAGAAGTTCGTTGTGAAAATAATTTCAACGAACGGTTCACGAGCGGCTCGCGAACAGCTCGCCTCGCAAATGTATACGCACCTTTGTGTAACAGATTCGTCTAAGCGGGACGGACCCGCGAGCGCGCTACAAACCATTCGCAGCGATCCGCCGGTTGTCGGGGTTTTTTCCAACGAACACAAAAGGATTCGTCAGTCTAGTTTGGGACATGTTTGTTGCCTGCTCGCAAACATGGAGGACTGGTCCGAGGAATCTGTATTTCAGTTGATACAATATTATAATAACCAAAGTGTTTAATGAGGCCCCGAGGATAAAAACTACTATAAAAAAGAATCTGAATGAAGATGCCTGGAAGGAGATCACCACATTAGCAGGACAGGCAGAAGACGTTTGCAATAATTAGTTTTTTTGGTCCCATTTTATTCAGCAAATTCTCAAAGTCTGTGGGAGACTTCCTGGTAAAGTTTTTGTAGTGTCCACTAATGTGCTGGAACTTGAAATATCGCAGTAGTTCCGAACCAGCCCGTATTTTATATACCTATATGCCACCATCGCCGAGGCTTTCGTGTTTTTTTAAATAGTTTGGCCATATAAGCATAGCACCACTGCACAACATAAAGGCTAAGGTTTCTTCGACATCTGACATTTAGTAGAGTTTAGATAGCTAATTTAATAATTGAAATATAGAACACCCACGTAAATACTGAATTGAACTGAGATCATTATTACATCGCTTGATCGTGGCGTGTTCCTTTCACGTCCAAACTGACGAGCATTACATTTTACATGTTACATTACAGGCTCGGCTCGCCTAATGTATGTGCACCTTTAAAACGCTAACGCCGTGAGATAGATTCGATACTATATGTCATACATTTATGTAAAGCATTTGTATCATAAATAGAACAGGCGACATTGTGCCGGTATCAAACCACCATTGCTTTATATTAGCAGCAGTCAATTCAACACCGATAAAGTATTTTTGATTTTTTGTTCATCATTAGCGTTGCATGCAAAAATACTTAATTAGTTATATCCTTTAAAAAAACACTTCTTAAATATATGACTAATCAAAATATTTCAAATAAAACCTTTTTTTGATGAAAACAAAGATCCCTTTTATACTTAAATATGTTTATAGGTATATGACGTACACTTTCTGACACGACTGATTATATTAGCAGATGACTTATAAACTAACTTAAACTAACTTTAACTAACTAACTTTTTCATCCATTTTGAAATACAGTTTAATTTTTGTAAACAACTTTTAAAAACTTTAAATCATAGTTATATTAAAATTATTTAGTCAACAATGGAACAACAAGTAAGATATTAAAAACCATATGGACAGCTATGAAACAATGAACTATGTATTAAAATTGTTTGAACAACAATAAAAAAACAAATAAAATTTGAGAACAGTTTGTACAGTAATGAAAAAACGAATAATGTATTAAAATTATGTCAACAACAATGAAAAAATACTAACATAATATCGACAGCGATGAAACAACTATTGATGTATTAAAATTGTTTATACAGCAAGGAAACCAGAAAAAATTAAATCAATATAAAATATTTAAATTGTATTGACAGTAATGAAAGAACCAATAATATATTCACTTTTTAAACACAACAATGAAAGTATTGTCAAAGTTTCTGAATAATATATATGTTTAATCGAATTGTTTGTTTGTTTTGGGGGGGTTTTGCCACAGATAATAGTAGTTTTCCAACAAACAAATTCAAATATTCAAAATAGTTACAAAAGTGGCCGTTAGGTGGTAAAGCTGCAGCACGGAACCACGGGAATCCGTCCGATGAAACCCGAGTGAGAAACGGTTGTGGGAGAGGTATTCTAGAAATGGTTGGCTTTGTTCTCACTAGAGTGTGCTGACTGTGGTCTTGTCAGTGAAACTCCGCTCCGCCAGTGTGAACAGTCCTTGAACCGTACAAAGTTTCTCGACGAGAGGGAAGACTTGACATCTAATTACCAGTTGGCTGCTGGTTGCAGCACGTATAGAATAACACCCGTTCCACTTAAATAACGGAGATCATCAAAGGGAAGAACGTTTTCGCTTCCTATTTCACCGCCCTTTACGGCTGTGTTATTGCCCCATCAGGGATGTTTCTTTTCCTGTGGGATGTTTTATTTCTCCAACCACTTGGCTAGGAGAGCCTTTCATCGGCGAGGTTTTTGTAGTTTTTACACACAAAAAAAAATACTTTATCGTATAAATATAATTATAGGTTGTATGACCAACCTTCTTAGTACCAACCTCATCAATAGTACCCCATAAACTCCCTATAGCAATTTCAATTTCAAATTCATACCCAAAATTATTTTTTTTGCACCCCTCTTACGATATATTAGCGCCAGATGGGCAAATATGCCCACTGGCAAAACTTTTATTTTCATTTCCCACCAGGGTTACGTGTGGAAGTGTGTACGTAGCCCTGGTGGAGCATGGATCATCCCCCAGACCGACCCCGGAGACTCTGCCTCACTAGATTTGCACCGGCCGGTCGTCGAACCAAAGTTGAGTGGTTACATGTCCGGTCCTTTTTTTGTTGAGCCTATGTGTCCTCCTGATGTCTCCCTTAACCCTTTTATGTTAGTTATAATTATCTCGTCACCTCGTACTACGCAAATCATGTTTTAAGTCTACCCACGAGGAGTGGGCAGTACTATCAATTTCATTCGCACCAATAATTTTTATTTATATACATCTACAGCTTCACTAAACCAGGTGGGCAGAAATCGCCCACTGGGGAAAGTTTATTTTATTTTTACGCCAGGGCTACGTATGGAATTGTCATTGTATCCCTGGCAGCGTACTATTATATACTCCGACCGACCCCGGCGGCTCGCTCGACCGGTGTCATTTAAACTTTATTTTCCCTTGTTTTATCCATATTAGCTCTTTCATTCTACTGTTTCGTTCCCTCATTCATTCATTCCTTCCTTTTTTGTACCATGTATATAATTAAGGTCACAGTCGACCCAGTAAGTGTGATGGGGTGGGTTTTTGTAAACTTTCCCGCTCCTATCCTAAAGAAGGCAATCAATCAGCCCGTCTGGACGCCATATTATTTCGCTTAGATTTTTAAGTAAATTTTCTATGTTGTATTAGTCTTGGAGAGCCCTTCGGGGCTGATGTTTACTGTCATTCTATGTTCTTCCTGTTTCATGTATCACAATATGATGTTCAAACAAAATAAATACCTTACAAACAAACAAACAAACATAGGTTGTATGCATATCTTTTGGGGGAGCACAGGACTTTTTCATAACATATCGACATATTTACTACCCATTTCAGTGACCTCGTGGTCTATGGAGTTACTCTCGCAACAGATTGGCCTGCTGATGACAGTGATATCGGAGTTCGAATCCTGGTCGGTGTACTGAAAGTGGTTTTTTCCTATATGGTTTTCCCAGTCTCTTTCTATCTCCACGCAAATGGGGTACAATTCCTCTAAATTCAACCTTACTCCATTAACGTGATCAGTATTACATATCGATAGTTACCAAAAATATAATAAATTGCATTAATAAAAGGTAGTGTTAAAAGCATAAATATTTAAAAACTACTCACATCATTTTTTAAATAAATTAGAATAATTTAAGTTAAAATATTTGAGTCAAAACATTTACTGAGTAGACCATTGAAATGAGAGTCCCTTAAATAACTCTCTGAGCTTGGCTCTCCTTTTGTGATATAAGTCTAATTAGACAAATTTAGAGTTTGTGCAGTAATAATAATTCAAAATAGTTTAGGTAGCAGTTGGTGTTGGTACTAGAGATCAGAGAAGCTGTAAGGTAAAATAAAATGCCCATATATCACGTTGGTGAGTTTCCAAACCAACCAACGAACCAATTCGTCCTGGCATCAAGAGGCCAACCAAGAAACCAACGAGTCGCCAGTTGAGCAATTAAGCCTGTCAGACACGCCAACCTCAACCCACGGACAAAATGAGACTGTTAGTAGGCCCGACTTCAGTAGGACAACCTCGAGATTAAGATCCGACTTCTTGGGGACGGGTCTAATGGGGGAGATAGCACCCACGATAGCGACTTGAACCAAGAATGGTGAGATTTGGGAACAGATGTCTTAAAGATGAGGATTGTAAGGGGAAGCGAGAAAGTGGTGTTAAGGAAATGGAAAATGGTTGCTACCCTACTTCATTTTCATCACCGTCGTGCCGGATAGGATTGGGTGCAATAGTGACACATCTCACAAATCATACGAATGGGATGTTTTCAATAAGCCCTTTTTTAATTATTTTTGAGAAAGTTTGTCTTAAATGATCAATTTTTATAGATCTAAAATTAAAATGTATATAAGTTGATACGCCCATATCTTGTAATTAAAACTACGAGAAAATAACTGAACTGATTTCAACAAAGAAGCACTCATTTTAAATGTTTTTGTTCCAGAATGTTGGCCAAAAAAAATACCTTCCAACTGATATTCAATTTTATTAGCGAGTTTCTATGCTTTCTGCTATGTGCAGTGGCTCTTCTTTACAATCAGTCTTTGTTCAAACCACCATGTCAACCCTGATTTGTGTATTATTGTATATTGGTGAATAAAATATTTATCTTTGACCAAAAAATAATCCAACTCAATTTTTATTTAAGTGGTATGGTGTAACAAATATATCTAGCTTTAGGAGAGGTGTCATTTTAAAGTTTTCATCGTTGTATGAAGCGGAAAGCATAGATTAGAATAAAACACCAAAAGTTAAAACTGTACTTGTGATATGTTCTCACCCACTCAGTCCCATTTGACCAGGGTAAGCAGAGCTTGTTTAAACTGTGCCTGTGATATGTTCTCACCCACTCAGTCCCATTTGACCATGGTAAGCAGAGCTTGTTTAAACTGTACCTGTGATATGTTCTCACCCACTCAGTCCCATTTGACCATGGTAAGCAGAGCTTGTTTAAACTGTGCCTGTGATATGTTCTCACCCACTCAGTCCCATTTGACCATGGTAAGCAGAGCTTGTTTAAACTGTACCTGTGATATGTTCTCACCCACTCAGTCCCATTTGACCATGGTAAGCAGAGCTTGTTTAAACTGTGCCTGTGATATGTTCATCACCCACTCAGTCCCATTTGACCATGGTAAGCAGAGCTTGTTAAAACTGTACCTGTGATATGTTCTCACCCATTCTGTCCCCATTTGACCAGGGTAAGCATATCTTGTTAAAACTGTACCTGTGATATGTTCTCACCCATTTTGTCTTCATTTGACCAATCACACATATTTTTTGATCAACGTAACTTCACATGAGAATATATTTCAGTTGATACCTGACTAATGAGTGTTCCACTTATTGATGAGAACAATTCACGTGTACAACTTAAACAAGCCTTTCTCACCCCAAAAACATTCCATACGACGTTACTAACTTAAATAAAAATAACTTTTTCAATGTGAAGATCAATATGATTATAATTTCTAGAATCAAACTCAATAGTTTATCATCATCAACCGTTTCCAGCCTGTGGTTGGATCAGTTTAGTAAAATGTCTCCATCTTCCTCTTTCCTTCCAACATTATTTTCCTCCTTTAATTGATTCCATTCTCACTCGCACACTTTCTGTTGTCTGCTACTCCCATTTCTTTCTTTACCTCCCTTGCGGTATTTTTGCTACATACCTCATTTCAATCACCAAACTAAACTTTGTATTTTTAAACAGCTTTAATTTTAACCACCCGACATGCGCCGTTTTTACACGCAGACACATCATGTTCCTCTGAAAGTTTATTTGTAACAAGGAGCTTGATTTCCATTAGACAAAGTTTGGGAGTCCTCAATGAAATATAGACGAGAGGGGAGGAGGTTGGAGGGAAATGTTATTACAAACATGGAAACGAGCATGTTTGTGATTAGGACTATGTGTTACATCCGCATTGGTGTTCACATGATCTAACGCGTCACTTTCATGTTAAACTTGATTGCCATTCTTCCTTCACGAAAATTCTAGTACTTTTCCACTGAAACCGCACCTTCTTCATTCTTATTTCACAATCGTTTAGTTAATGTGTATGTTCCTGTAAAAGTCCGAAGACCAGTATATCTTATAACTTACCTGATTTTAATTTGATTGAGAGAGAGAGTTAAGACATACTTTGTGAGATCCTACCTGCTGCTGAAGATCCAGTGAAGCAGCAACACAAGTAGGCCTACCTGGGGTTGTGATGGGAGGATCTTGGTGGGTTATGGTCAGACGCACAGTTACAGAAGTTAGGAGAGAGTACGGGGATATTTCATTTAACGAAAGAGAGTGAAGGAAAACACGAAAAGAGACAGAGAAGTTGAGCCGCGGTTTGAGAAAAATACTCTGCGAACTAAAGAAAAAACGCGCGCAAAACCAATTATTATTATTAAAATAATAAAATATAAATAAATAAATACTAAACTTTACCGGTATACACTAGCATTTACCAATATTTGATGGTAAAATTCCAAAAATCTTAGAAAATGTTTACATTTTTAGTTGTAACCATCTTTAGAATCAGGCTGTAGAGAAGATCTCCAGTTCTAGCTTTGACCAGCACTCAAAAGTAAACCAATAACCTAACCTAAATTAACCTGACCAAGCCTAATCCAACATTTAGGTCAGATTGGATTAGGCTTGGTTAAGTTAGGTTAGGTTAGGTAAGGTTATTGGTTTACTTTTGAGTGCTGGTCAAAGCTAGAACTGGAGATCTTCTCTACAGCCTGATTCTAAAGATGGTTACAACTTAAAATGTAAACATATTCTAAGATATTTTTGACTTTTACCATCAGATATCGGTAAATGCTAGTGTATACCGGTAAATTCTAAGATTTACTGGTCTTTGGACTTTTACAGTAACATACATGTAACCGGAACGGGTACAAAGACACGGGTAAAACGTGTGCAGAGCTGTAAACAAAAATTGGTGTTGAACTGATTGTGAATGGAGTAAATCTCATAGTACCGTATTCTTGCGTTGAAGCCAAAAAGTCGCAATATTCCTCCAAAAGCACACGATGAACGAAGAAAAGGAAGCCTTTAAAGTTAATCCCAATCTTCTGTTGAAATTATTTATGATCAAATTAGTTCCAGCTAATTGTGATATTTACTCAGAGAGGGATTTAGTGGAAGTGAAAGAATTATTGGGGTTCAAACTAAGTACTTCTCCTGAACATTGGGTTATCACCTCGCTTGTGACGATGTATTCAAGTGTAAATGTAGGGAGGGAGCTCAATAAAAGAAGGTAAGGGTTTTTGCAATGTTTATAGCAACACATTTTTTGGACAAAATAAATAAAATATTTCTCCAGTAGAAACATAAGAGTTTAATTTTTCTTTACGTGGTGATATCAACAGTTGTTTAATATTTATAAAGGTTGTCCTGAAATGTAATGTCAACATTCTATCTTCATTTTTATAGCGTTATTTTTTTCCATATCCATTTAAAAAGTGGTTAATTTAACGCTAATATGCTCATGACAGATATTTAACATTACTTTTGAGGTCACCGTGATAATAAAATTAAACTTTATGTTTGTATTGAGGCAATATTTGATTTATTTTGTCAAAAAAGAAATTGTTTTGCTATAAGACCTTTTCCACGTTTTCTACACTCCCACCTTAATATACACAAATATTATAAAACGTTATGACTAATTAGTTAAACTAAATATAATACTAATTAAAATTGATAAAACCCGCCTCGGTGGCGTAGTTAACTAACACGCTGGTTTCGTGTTGAGTTATACTGCCGAGGACGGGTAAATCGAGGTTCGAATTTCACTTGGGTGAACTGGGGGTGGTTTTACCTGAATGGTTTTACACTCTCCCTCCACGCGAGTGTGTGTTCACTTCCTCTATGATCAACCTTCCTAATTCTAAACCCATTAGCGTGATTAGTACTTATACGTACAACCCGAACGGGTAGTAAGACGCAGTACTAAGTATTATTATTAATATTGGTAAAATAGATATTTTACACAAATGATAATTATGTGTGTGTTTGTGGTAGTGTGAATATGTGTTATTGTGTGCGTGAGTGTTTGTGATTGTGCGTGAATGTGTGTAACAGTGTAGAAATACTTATGAGTATGTGCGTGTGTATGAGAGAGTGAAGACGTGTGATTTTGTGTGATAATATCTTCGATCGTGTGGGAATACGTGTATATGGTAATGTGAGTGGATGTGTGATTTTGTATTAATGTTGGACGTTTTGATTCTTTATGATTGTGTGTGAATGTGGAATTGTTAGAGTTTGTGTGATTGTGTGTAAATGTGAGATGATTTGGGTTTGTGTGAGTGTTAGTGTGTGTGTGAATGTGGGATCGTATGAGTCTGTGTGATTGTGTGTGAATATGAGATTTTTTCTGTCTGTGTTATTGTGTGTGAATATGGGATGGCATGAGTGTGTGGGATTGTGTGTGAATGTGGAATTGTTGGAGTCTGTGTGATTGTGTGTGAACGTGGGATGGTATGAGTGTATGTGATAGTGTGTGAATGTAGGATGGTATGCATCTGTGTGATTGTGTGTGAATATGGGATGGTATGAATGTGTGTGATAGTGTGTGAATGTAGGAAGGTATGAGTCTTTGCGATTATATATTAACGGTAGTTTGTTGGAGTATGTGTGATTTTGTTTGAATGTGTGAGAGAAGAGTAACGCATATGATTGAGTGTGTGTGATTGTGTTAGTATCTGTAGCTATAAGGGAGGACCTGTGTATCACTCCCCTCCGAGACAAGTTATAATGTTATTTGTGTCAGCAGTCAAACATAACAAGGTGCAGTGTGTAAGACGAAGATAAGAGATATTTCTCAATTAACTACCCCGTTGACTTGCGTCTCAGCAGCTCTGATATTCCATTCTCAGCGATGAAGGAGGGTGCCGCCTCGGTAAGCGAGAAATTGCCGCGCAGACGTTCAACTCTGACGCAATATTTAATTATACGATGCGTTATTTCAAAACATGACTAATGCCAAAATAAAGTTGAAATATTCCAACAAAGTTGTTTTTCATTAACAACCCTCTAGTTTGAGTTTTATTAGTAGGAAAAAAAAAAGTGTGTAAATTTAATATTAGCTCATTTATAACTTAAATCTTATTTGTGGGGTTATGGAGACCAGGCTTGATGAAAAAGGGGCTATAGATTTAGCCTTCCTCTAACAAATATAGTAATTTTTTTTATAGGCTCATAACAGAAAATTTTAAGATATTTGCGAAATATCAGCGAGCTTTCCTCTTTACTTTGAGATAACAAGTTTCGTAGTCTACTTTTCCTCTCTATTATTATTATTTTTTCGGCGCTTATGTACTAATTACACTAATGGTTTTAGGGATTAAGAAGTTTATATCTATAGGAAGTGTACCCACATTTGCATGGATAAAGAGAGAGTGTGAAACCAACCTCAGTACACTCGACCAAGGTTCAAACCCTTGATCTCCCCTTCATCTGCAGTCTAGTCTACCGCGAGAGTAGCGCGTCTTTTAACAAACACTTGAGATCCATCTTCAACAATTTAGTAGACAATCATAGTTCAAACTTATGTACAAATCTCGTATTATTTTAGTCAAATCCTGGTAATGAACTAGTGTCTCCTGGGTCTATCCGGCGTCCTTAACCATTCAGCAAACAAAAGTACCGGTCTGTAAGTAATACTCACAAGGGCACAAAGAGTTTATAGAGGCTCTATTAGTAGAGAGAGAAAGACTGTTCAGAATGTCTTTGTCGTTTATGCCAGTAGTTTTTAACGTATTATTTTCCGAGATAGAAATTTAAAATAAAATAAACTCTTTTTTTTTTTTTTTTTTTTTTTTNTTGCTCGTAAATTTGTAAGAAGTGATTCATGGGTAATATCGCAAGTCTAGAGACGACATTAAATCACTCCAGTGGGTTGAAAAGCGTAAGGAGGGGGCGGGAAGTTTTAACGCGAAGCCGACTTCTCTTAGAGGGCTAGAGAAGGGAGGGGGGGTGAGGGAGAGTTGGTGATAATTAAAGGCATATCAGTGTTAGATAGAAGGAGGTGATAACGCCAGTGGTGGCCAAGGGAAAGGACGGGATGGGGTGGGGGGGCAGAGTAGAACTACAGTGAAGTCCGTACTCCCCCTTCCCCCCCCCCTAAAAACTTATTTTCAACCCTCACTCTTTAGGGGAAGTGGAAAGTACCTTCTAACGCTCCATATATTTCTCACACCACAAACAAAGTAAGAAACTGTCAAATGGGACAACGCCATGATTTATAAATTAATTGCCTACTTCAATTTAAATTGAATTAGTGTAATAACTCTTTTATTACCACGTGGTATTTGAACTACTACATAAGTTAGTTTTAAAACTATTTTATTAAGGTCTTTAGCGAGCGGTTGGGATTTTAGAGGTAAGAGGGAGGGGCTTTCTAATGTCCCAGAAATATTGACATCGTTAACTGCAATATATTTTTAATAGCCATAATTTTTTGATTCCAAGGAAAATTTTCTAAAGTAATCATTTTAATTAATAGAACAGGATTATGGACAATCTATTACGACTAAAGTCGCTTTATAGATGAGCATATTTATCGTGGAGCGTTTTAGAAACTCTTAGAAACGATCCCTTATTTCCGAGACTTGTGACAAACTGTGGGAAGTTAACCCTTCATTGAGAAATAATGTCAGTTTAATTCGAGGATCATATCTAACTTTGACAATATATTGCAACAAAAATGTATTTTTAGATGTTTCTTATACATGTGCACCTTGTATAGCTATCCTTACAGGACACCCGAATATTCACACCTATGAGGTGTAAATGTTTCTTATACATGTGCACCTTGTATAGCTATCCTTACAGGACACCCGAATATTCACACCTATGAGGTGTAAATGTTTCTTATACATGTGCACCTTGTATAGCTATCCTTACAGGACACCCGAATATTCACACCTATGAGGTGTAAATGAGGATGGTAGTATTTAGAGAAAATGTATCAATATTTGTGTGAAGAATGATTAATAATAATAATAATAATAATGGCGTGTCTGGCCTACATAAATCTGTAGCTCAGTTTGTGGAAAGGTCAGCCAGTACTAATGTGCCGTTGCCCAGGGGACGTACTAATGTACTAATCGTACATCCTTTCCGTGTATTTATGTGGTGAGGAGATGGTGGTAGTTTGTTTTTTAGCACCGCATCTCACTATCCGTTTGGGCTGTAAGCATATGTACTAATTACATGTGTTAGGGATTATGAAGGTTTAATTAGAGGAAGTGCGCGTACATTTGCGTGTAGGGAGAGTGGAAAAACCATCTTTCGGGGAAAAACCATCAGTATACCCAACTTGGATCATGGTCTAGTCTAGTCTGACTCGAGATTAGCGCGTTAGATCACGTGGCCATGGAAGCGGGCTATGATGGTCGTGAGGATGACGGGTTGGAGCCAATGAAGATCTTAAACCTAGGTGAAGCCTAGCTAACCAAACACTGGGGGGCCATGGAAATTATTCCCCCCTTACGAGAAAAATCCCCAGGTGTATCAGTTGGGAATCGAGACTGGGACATCTAAGTCAGCAGTTAATGGGGGCTTTGACCACTCTACCACTAGGACTGTTCGGAGGAAAAGTGGGGAACCGAACCATCTATTAAAAACCACCCTCTAGTGCACCCGAGCAACGCCTCAGTCCAAATTGAGAGTGACGCCTTTGACAATGCGTGCACCGGCGAGGAACAAGAAACCCATTTCGGTGGTAGGATGGTCCAAATGCAGCGGTCAGCAACCTATAACCCACGGGCCACTTCTGGCCCACAGACTGATATTATTTGCACTGTAAAAGACTTAGCAAACAAACAATAATTATGTTCATAAAAAATAGAGCAATAGCTAATTTTTACATGAGAAATATAAGGTTGAAATTATTTTTTCAAACCAGCCCACCATTTTTTTTTTCTTAACATACGGCTTGTTATATTAAAAAGGTTGTGTCACCCCTAGGTCTAAGACGTTCCTTTCTCAATAGACTGGAATGGTTATGACAGGGAGATCGGGGTTCGTACTCAGGTATACTTTAGGGTGCTTTTTACTAAATTGTATTACACTCTCCTGTCACGCAAACGCGGGTACACTTCCTATAAATTCAGCCTTTCTCATACCCAGCACACTAGCTTAGTTAGTATATAAGCATATAGCCTGAGTGTGTGCAAAGATTTTTTTTTTCTTTTAAATCCAGTGATTGCTTTTATATTAAAATATTATATATTTATTTAATATTACTTTTTTCAAACGAATATAAAGAAACTAATTCTTTTTAAACCTCAACTCATTGAATATGTGATTAACCAGATTTAAAAAATGTCCTTTTTAAATATTTATTTAGATAAATTGTTTACAAATTAATTCTATATGCTTAAATTAATATGTTCTTTATTAAACTTAAGAATTTTAGTGTGTTCATAAAATGTAGGGGAATACGATGCAAACAAATTGTTTATAATTTGATTTCAATCAATTGACTTTTTTTGTCTTAACTTGTTTTATCGTGGCTGAGCACAAGAGCATGCTGGATGTAGGTCTGTGTTTGAATCCAGAATGAACTAGATATAAATTAATTTACTTGTACAGCCTCACCTTAGCTTTAGGGCTTGGTGTGTTATGTTAGATCAAGTTAGCTGTAAGCCTTGAGTTGATAAGAACTCGTGATTATAAAGTATTCAATAAGTACTCCTAATAAAATGTATTTATTTGATATTTACCGAGTTTTTTTTATTGTGCAGTGTCTGAGGGTTATAAAGTACTCAACTAATTATAGAAGCTATGGGTGTTTATAAAATACATTTAAGATGAGGTATAAAGTTATGTGTCTGAAAGTTAAAAAGTTGCTAAAGTAGTGAAATAGTGATAGTTGGGACAGAGCAAGGTCCAGTTCTGCAGTGAAGTGACTGTCCCCTGTGATAGTTGGGACTAAGAAACGTCCAGTTCTGCAGTGAAGTGACTGTCCCCTGTGATAGTTGGGACTAAGCAACGTCCAGTTCTGCAGTGAAGTGACTGTCTCCTGTGATGTAGAGACCAAGCAGGCTCCAGTTATGCAGTGAAGTGACTGTCTCCTGTGATGTAGAGACCAAGCAGGCTCCAGTTCTACAGTGAAGTGACTGTCTCCTGTGATGTAGAGACCAAGCAGGCTCCAGTTCTACAGTGAAGTGACTGTCTCCTGTGATGTAGAGAC